>JAOTQR010095741.1:0-30792 GCA_025774065.1 Solanum ossicruentum | reverse complement strand
TCTGCATTGTGCTATTTTTTGTTAGTCACATCTTTTGTCCTCTTCCCTTCCCTTCCCCTTTCCTTCATTTTCCTTTTTTTATATCTAGTTCTTTCTGCTGATGGGTTTTGTGTTGAGGGTTTTGGGAAACAGTCTCTCTACTTCTATGAGGTAGAGGCAAGGTCTGCGTACAGTCTACCCTCCCCAGACCCCACTTGTGGGATTTCACTGGGTATGTTGTTGTTGTTGTTGTTATTGGCTATGGACTATTTGTTACCCTATCATGTTATTCTTGACTGTCATGTGAAGACCGTGACCCTATCTTTCCCAGAATTGCCTTAGTTATTGTGGACTAGAGCACCTAGTTCATATCCTAAGGGTGTTATTTCTTATATGCACGCTAGTAAGTTGATGGGGAAAGGGTGTTTGGCATATTTAGCTTATGTTTGGGCTATTTCTCAAGAGTCCCTATCACTAGAGACTACCAGGATTGCTAGAGAATTTACGAATGTATTTTTGATTGATTATTTTCATAATGTTCCTTCGAATTGTGATATTGAATTTGCCATTGATGTGGACCCGGGCATTAAGGCCATATTTGTTTCTCCTTATCAAATGGCCCCAACTGAATTGAAAGAGTTAAAAGAACAATTGGAGGATTTGTTAAAGAAAGGCTTTATTCATCCTAGTGTTTCCGCCAGGGGTGATCCTCTATTATTTTTGAAGAAGAAAGATGATATTATACATATGTGCATTGACTATCGTCGACATAATAAAGTGACAATCAAGGACAAATATCCCTTGCCTCATATTGATGATCTTTTTGACCAGTTGCATGGTACCTCAATATTCTCCCAGATTGACTTGAGCTCTAGTTTTTATCGGTTGAGAGTTTAGGATTCTGATATCTCAAATATAGCTTTCAAGACCCATTATGGGAATTATGAGTTCATGTCATTTGGGTTTACTAATGCTCCGGCTGCTTTTATGCAGTAGATGAACCAAGTGTTCAAGTCCTATTTAGACATCTTCATGATTGTGTTCATAGATGATATCATGGTTTATTTCAAGAATGAGGCAGATCACTTTCAACACTAGGACCATACTTCAACTATTGAGGGAGGAGAAGTTGTATGATAAGTTCTCAAAGTGCGAGATTTGGCTTGAGTCCATTGTAGTTCTTGGCCATGTTGTGTCAAAAGAGGGTATTATGGTCGATCCGGCCAAGGTAGCAGTTGTTCGTGAGTGGGCTAGGCCTACATTCGTGACTGAGATTCAGAGTATCCTTGGTTTAATAGGGTGTTATTGGCATTTTTGTTTGGGTTTCTCATCTGTAAAAGCCCCTTGACTAGATCAGCTTAGAAGATTGTTGTGTTTCAATGGTCGAATGATTGTGAGGTGCGCTTCCAAAACCTTTAGGATTTGTTGACTTCAACACCTATCTTTCCTTACCTAAAGAGGAGTTCCATTTGTGGTATATTATGATGTTTCAGGTGTGGGCTTGGCTGGTGTATTGATACGAAGGGGGAAGGTGATAACTTAAGCTTCTAGACAACTAAAGATGTATGAAAAGAACTACACTACCCATGACTTGGAGTTGGTTGTGGTTGTGTTTGTGTTGAAGTTGTGGCAACATTATCTTTATGGGGTGCATTGTGAGATCTTTACCGATCACCGAAGTCTTAAAGTATTTTGGTCCACTTAGACATTTCTTCTCCTCAGAGTATTTTGGCCTTTGTTAAGGCTAGATCTTCTTTGTTTGATTAGATATGTGCTCATTAGTTTGAGGACCCCAAAAAGTGTGATTTGTGACAAAGTGTTAAGAGCTGAAGCCAAGGTGGCTATTGTGCATTGTGATGGTATTTTGAGGGTTAGTGGTAGAGTTTGTGTGTCTAAGGTGGGAAACTGGATGAGACTGATATTAAAGGAGGCCTATTATGCTAGATATTCCATCCATTCGGGTGCGGTTAACATGTATGATGATCTTAAACAGCTTTATTAGTGGTTTGGTATGAGAAGAGACATAGTCGAGTTCATGGCCATGTGTTTAAATTTTCAATGGGTGAAGTATCAACATCAAACACTTGGTGGGACGATGCAAAGGATGATTATTCTTGAGTTGAAGTGGGAGAAAGTGACTAGATTTTGTTATAGGTTTTCCCATGGGCTTGGGCAAGTTTGATTCAGTTTAGATGTTCATTGTTTGATTGGCCAAGTTGCAAACTTCCTACCAATTACGACTAGTTATTGTGTGGAACAACTGGCTAGATTATATATTCGGGATAGCTTCAGATTTCATGGTGTGCTAGTGTCTATAGCATCAGACAGAGGATCTCTTTTTACTTCTCACTTTTGGCAGGTTCTACTGCGTGATTTGGTTAGTAGAGTGGATTTGAGTTCATCTTTTCACCCTCAAACTTATGGTCAGTTAAAGCGCACCATTTAGGTGGTTGGGGACAGGCTTAGGGCTCGTGTTATTAATTTTGGGTTACGGTGGGACCAATAGTTACCATTGGTAGAGTTTTCATACACCCATAGTTACCATTCTATTATCCAGATGGCACCGTTTGAGGCCTTGTATGGATAGAGGTGTAGATCACTGATCGGTTGGTTTGATTCAGGTTTGACTGAGATGTTGGGTGTTGATTTGCTTCAAAATTCCATGGATTGGTTCTAACTGATTCAGAGTAGACTTTTAACAGCCCAGAGCTTCCAGAAGAGTTAAGCTGATAAGAGGTTAGCTCTTTTGAGTTCTCTGTTGGTGGCAGTATTTGGCTAAAAGTTTCACCTATGAAGGGTGTGATGAGATTCGAGAAAAGGGGCAAGCTTAGCCCCAAATTCATTGTTCCTTGTGAGATTTTGAGAAAAGTTGGTGAGGTAGCTTATGAGTTAGCTTTACCATCAAAATTATCTTCTCTTCTGCTCGTCTTATTTTTCATGATTTTGTGCTCCGTCGGCACATTCCAGATGAGTCCCATATCTATTGAGTTGAGTCCAGATTTTTCCTTCGAAGAGGAGCCTATAGCTATTATGGATAAGCAGTTTTGGAGATTAATCTCTAAAGATATACCTTCTGTGAAGGTTCAGTGGCAGCATCGTTTTGTTGATAAGGCTACTTGGGAATTGGAGTCTAACATACAGGCCATATATCCCAACCTTTTTGAGGATTCAAGTACTTCCTTTTCCTTTATATCTAAGGATGGACAATAATTTTAGCGGTGAATGATGTAATGATCTGGTCCGTCTTTTTTGGCCTAATCTGTAAAAATTACTATTTTACCCTAAGCCTATTTATGCCAATATGGATATCAAACTGCTTCTCTTGATAAGTAGTAACTATTAACAATAGTGATTGATTGAATTTGAAGGATCAATTTGAGGACTTGAGTTGATTTAAAGCTTGTCTGAGTGTGGTTCCAATATGGAGGTAGGTTCGGCTAACCTATAGGACTAGATTTGGGTTATTGATCTTGTTTATGTGATAATTGTGAGATTTTGATGGATAATTGTGTAATTGGGTTGATGTGTTGAAATGATAATGGAAAAGTGAATCCAGTTGAGTCGAATTTTGATATAATTTGATCCAATTGATGAACTGAGATAAATTGTGATGGGGTGATGATGACTTGAGATGAATTATGACTAAACGAGACTTATGAGGCTAATTAAGATGAGTGAGGTCTGGTATTATTGGCATGCTTTCATAATTGGGACGAGTAAAATACGATATTATTGATATACTTGTATTATTGGGACGAGTTGGGTCCGGTATCATTGATATATTTATATATTTGGGATGAGTTAGGTTCGATAATATTGCTATTCATGCATACTCAAGATGAGTAAGGTTCAATATTATTGACACTCTTGATTATTGATATAACTATGATGATCTGAAATATGAAATATGATGATGGTTTGGGCATCACTTGTGACATTGATATTACTCCTTGAGCGCATATGATCATTATGAGTTTCATGCCTCGATATTCTTGTTGTAATACTACTCGACATGTTTACATGCATATTTGGGTTGACTAACATCTATTGTATGTGGTTTGTATCATCCCTTAACCCAGGTAGGAGTCAAGGGAATCATGATTCACATTGGTACCACCCCCTTGACCCAGGCAGGACGGAAGGATGAGATTTATACTTTATATACTTTGACCATGGGTAGGTGTCAAGGACTATGCATCATGATATACCTTGACCATGGGCAGGTGGCAAGGACTTGGTATCATGATATATCTTGACCACAGGCAGGTGGCAAGGTTATGGCATTTTTATATTACCTTGACCATGGGTAGGTGGAAAAGTTGTGACACACTTGGTATTTCGACTAATTAGTTGTGATATCATATACATATTATGGTTATATGGTACTTACAGGTACTTGAGTATATCTTAACTCATTATAATTGCATAATTTTAGTCTGTACTAACCTTTTTGGATGCAGGGATAGGGTTCTTCGCTATTGCATGCTTGTTCAATTTCTCTTACCCAATCTATTGAACCTATTGGGTACATTTCTATGTAGTCAAGACTACTCTATTTCATCCCTATAGATCGAGTACAGGAACCCACACAGGGTAGCTAATTCACTCTTTTGGACTTTCTTCATCCACCCTGATCCTACCATTAAGACTTAGACTTCGAGTTGCCGCAGATCCTTGGGATTTTCTTTACTTTTCTTTTTAGACTTGTATCAAATTTTATGAGACAACCTTGTATTTTGTTTGAGATATATGTATTTACACTTTTGTATTGCTTAAATGCTCTTGTACTCATGACTCCAGATGTTGGGAGATTTGTTATGTTATATTGAGATGGTTTCCATTTTATTTCCTTTTCTTTAGTTACAATCAATTTTGGGTCATGACAAAAGGGTGACCTAAGAACCTAATGATGCTACATATGGAGGTAGAATGTATAATGATGGAAGGTCTACATCCATATTACATGGGTCACATAAAATGAGATGTTCTATGAACAAGTTTCTATTATTTAGATCTATAATTTATGAAATTGCCTTTCCTACATGACAAGCTTTTGAAACTACAAACTATGATTTATGATAGGCTTATGAATTCATGATAAGTATGACTTTTATGACACATATATCGTAGAATTCTAGCTTAGCATCAAAAGGATTTTGAGGTGACCTCAACCTTAGGGGTCCTTAATAGAAATCTCTAGTCCCACAACTACATACCACTATAGGATTTCTTTTACAAACATGGTGTTACTGGTGGATCCACATAACATATGATTATCCACTTAGTAGGGTAGAGTATATCTCTAACACCTCACATGCTACTCAAAACAATACTCTATTGACTATCATAAAATTCGTGCGAGATTTCGCAAATCTAACTTCGTATTCTTTTTCGGGAGACAAAATTGCATAGAAAAGGGATGGTATGGTCTATGATTTTTAGGTGTGCAATATTGAAAAATAATTTTTCAGGTATTTTGGGGCTTTCCAGTACAGTATACGACCAATCTGCATTGCAGACTTGGTCCCCCATAGTACAAAAATGGTCTAAACTCATTCCTAGGGAAAAATAGGAAAAAATTGAACTTCGCAAAAGAAAATGACCTTAACAGGAACAAGTCCGTGTCGCAAACATGGTGTACCATGGGTCAAAATTTTCCAAACTTTATGTTTTTTCAACTGATGGTACTTGGGTAACAATCCAACACCTATATAGACGGGAATTCCCTATTTTTCCTTCACTTTTAGCCCTAAATATCACCAAAACACTCTTAAAATCCTCTTTAATTCTCACCAAATCCTCCATTCAATCTCAAAATTTTCAAGAACTCTCTTTGGATTTCAAGAGCTCAAGTGAATTCTTCAAGCTTCCTTAAGTTTTCTCCAAGTAATTTCAAGGATTAAGGTGTATGGGACTTTATTCATGGGGTCCTTCTACCCATGAAGAGCAATCCTCCTTTTTAATCAAATTTCATGATTTTAAGACTTAACACTTTATGGGTAATTCATATTATGCACTATGAACATGATTTAAGTTTGAATTTTTCAAGTATTGATTTGACTATACATGAATACCCATTGGATTTTGGTATCATGATGGATTTTATGATACTAAAGATATGTTCTCTATGATGCCATGAAAGAACTTGTGGATTTTAGTTGGATTTCATGATACTCGAATTTGGAGTTTCACTACAATGTTGGGGGGTTGTTTAGAATGTCTCTTAAATAACTTGATTTTACTCTTGTCATATTCTAAACTCTTGAATTGTCTGGTTTTAAGCATATCTATATATACCTACAATGTTTTGATCAAGTTATGTGACAAACTTCTATAATGTAAAAGTCTTATGCCAAGAAAGGTCAATTATGAATGTTATGAATCTATAAACTGCTATTATATGAGTTATGAGCTCATGAGAATGTTATAAATGATATGAAGCCCTATCTTTGATGTTGTGAGTTATGGTCTTTGATGAGCTACTCTTAAGATACTACCATGAGTTATGAAATTATGTAAGATATGATTATGTATATGAATTGAGTATTTTGTGGGATTGTTGACCTAGTACTGAGAGGACCTTGGTTGTTAGCCATTGCCTTATAACTATGTGCCATCATAGATTTGTCATATTGATTCCCTATATGGGCTTGTACCTACCAAACAGGTTATATCGTAAGGTAAGGATATTGGTTGAACCTACTGAAAAAGGCTATGTTGTAAGATAAGGATATGTTGTGAAACCTACAAAATAACTCATGTCGTAAGGTAAGGGTATTTGGTGGCACTTCCCGAAAAAGCTATGTTGCAACCTGAGTGTTTGCTCTACCTTAGCACAGTAGACCACTCTTTATCCAGTGTGGAGTGAACATCAGGATTCCAAGTAATAGTTTGCTTGGTCTTATATGTCGGTTATAGTCCCGTCCTACCTATGTATGATATGTCATGTGACTTGGTGATTCTTCATGCATGTTTTGACTAATCATCAATCATTCATGTCATATTGAGCCTATATTCGTTTGATTATGATGATGCAAATTATTTATTATGGATATAGTTCCTTGTTGCATTGCATCTCGCATACTTAGTACATTTCAAGTACTAATGTATATTTTTTGCCTACATGATCTAACCATGTAGGGACCAGAGCTCCTATTCACCCTCCTCCTCCACATGGCTAGACTGATTAATTGAAGATTGCTATTGGTGAGTCCTTCATTTCGGGGATAACATCTACTCCCTCTAATGTTTTTGTTAAGACTTGCCTATTTATAGGTATTTACTTTTTAGGGTGGTCCTAGGAGATGTCTTGGCCCCTGTTCCACACATGTTAGAGGTGTTTTTGGATATAGATATGTATGTTATGAGCTTGACTCCTATTATGTTTATGCTTATGTAATTATGGAAGACTCTCCTAGTCCTTATTCTATTCTGTGTGTTAATACTTTTTGTTGATATACTGTGGAAGTCATAAGCCCCTATTAGTATGACTCTTATAGTCTATATTCCCTTTTGTGTGTTGATATGACTCCCATAGTCCTTATTCCCTTCTGTGTGTTGATACGTGTTGTTGATATGGTATGGAAGTCTTAAGCCCCTATTATTCCCACAGTGTGAGTCATATTACTTGCCCCTTAGTCTTTATTTGTTATGCGATCATGCCAAACCTCTTCTCTATAACATCCTCATAGCTTGAGTCCAAAGTCCTTCTTCCTTTAGAATTATGTGTGTGTTGCTTAATTATGCTTCAGCAACCAAGGATGCTTTATATGTGCTTAAGAGGCTTGTTTGGGGTCCTTTCGGGTTCCCCATTCATCGTGCCACACTTAAGCCCTAGGCTTGAATTGTGATACTATCTTGGAAAGTAAAATTCCTTTTTTATTGTATGAAGAGAGATTGAGTTTCTATGTTATAGCTCTTTTGGTTTTATTGCCGGTTATGGTTATATCTCACATATGTATGGTTCTTTTATGACTTACTATTTGACTACTAATGCTACTTACTCTCACATGACTTTCTTTATGATTCACTTGTGGGTTGAGCATTCTTGTGTTTATTTATTCTTTTAAACATCTATACTATCATGAGATTTTATGGACTTTGCACTATATGGTTTATCTTAACTTTCATTGCCCACATACTTAGTACATTCAAATGTACTAATATATACTTTTTATCTACATTGTTTTATAATATAGGAGAGGGCGTTCATTCTACTCCTCATTCATGTGGCTAGATTCTAGCATAAGTATGAAGATTGGTGGTGAGTCCTCGTGCTTCAAAGGCAAGCCTAATGCTACTCTACCTTATCGTTTAGCTTTTAGCTGTACTTGCTACTCTACCTTATCGTTTAGCTTTTGCCAATACTTGCAGACTATTTCCATCATTTCGTTTCTTTATTGAAGGAGTGCTAGGAATATGTCTATAGTGCCCACCTATGTTAGATCTAGTATAGACATGATTGAATGTATGGAGTCAATGTTATACTATGTTCTTTGGATTTATTATGAGTTTCCACATTTTTTTACCTTATTTATCTACCTTATGTATGCTTGATATGCTAAGAGGCTTCGTTAGGTTCTAATCAATATGTCACACTTAAGGCCTAGCTTGGATAGTGAAAAATTTAGTATCAGAGCATAAAGTTTTGAAGTTTCCCAAGGAGTCAAACATGTTGCGTCAATTAGAGTCCTATTCATGGGTGTGATACGCGCATATTTATGAGTAGGAGGCTATGAAATATTTTAGAAAATCTTCACTTATTTAACTGTCGCGCATCAGGAGGGTACCTTTGGCATTGCCAGCACTCAGAGACTATTGCTAGTCCTCAAGTGAACCACTTAGCCTCATCACATTCATTCAATCATCTAATACAGCGGAAGACATTAGAATAAGGAAGACATAATAGTGGGCAGCTCAGCTAACTCATACATCAATGAAAAAGGGCCATAGGCCATAAAAGCCAGTCTCAACATCTATGACATCATAATAGTACCAAGAAAACTCGAATCAAGAGGGAAAGTCCCCAACATAAAACCATCACCTTCTATGTCTATGAAGCCTCTACCTCTACAGTCTAAAAGGGTACCATGACAGGCCATGGCTACTACAACTCAAAGAAAACAAAATACTCAGTGAAGAAAAAAGCTCCTCCTAAGGTAAGGAGGGTTCACAATCTTAGGAACCATGGATCTGAACTTCAACGGTGTGCTTGCCAAAGTCCTCGAATACCTATCTCTGCATCATGAAAAGATGCAGAACCAAAATGGACGTCAGTACATGGAATATATTCGTATGTGAAATGGCTGGAAAGGAAATGGGTATAAATCAAAATACTCAAATCAAGGAACTCAACGCAACTTAATAGGCTCAACTCATCTCAACACAATATAACATGCAAGTTTAAGAATGAAATCATGCCTTTAAATATAAACTCAATAGTATGCAACTCACACCAAAATTGTTTAAATTTTATAATAAAATAATACTCCTCATAAGATACTTCAATATGCAACTCAGTGAAATCAAATATGCAATTTACGAAATTTCTCTACCCGACATCCAATTCTATCAACCTTTAGTTTGGTGATGTACAACGAAGGCGGCAGCATTGCCACGTCTATCCTAAACTTCCCACGGTAAAGAATGATCAAACTCTACCTCTAAGTCATGATTCATCAGGCCCATCCATCTTTTTGGGATAAGAGTTACCAGAACGTGCTGCACAACTATCATATGCTGGCAAATGTAGTTGTGGGGTGTTTCCTCTTATCCAACTCGGTGTTCAACACTACTCCCAAAAATCGTCTTTAAAATCCATCTCAAACATCATCATCATCTTTCATCAATAAATATATATTTTGAGAAAATATATTTATATCATCGTTAATATGTATTCAAAATGTCACTTAAACTCAATGCTCAGTTTCATGAAAACACATCAAAAACATCAAATGTTTTCTTTTAAAAGCTCATGCTTTACAAATCTTTGCATATCATCAAGACTCTTTCTCAAATCAATTGTTATTCTCAAAACTCATTTTTCATGCAAACTCAATAAAATATGCTCAAGAAATCATCCCTGCTCAATGTGCAAAAAAAAAAAAACCATCAAACTCAATTTGAAAAATGCACAAGAAAAGAAGGTATAATCCTCAATCAGAGTTCATGTGAATGAAAACATGAACATATACTCAAATCAAATACTCTATTAAACATCACCATCAATACATTTTTGTATGTACAAGGAACTCAATAGATCAATAGATGTTTCAAGGATTCAACTCAAGAAACTCAAGAAAACTTTACTTAAACTCAATTTCAATGATTCAACATGTGGGGCATGTAGATGAACTCAATACAAAACTATGAGTAGCCTTACATATTTGGGATGGAGAATAACACAAATCTTCTCAAGAATTTGACCCCAACTTCAAGATCCCTAACTTTCTTCTTCTCTTCTCCTCTCAAAACAAATGGATCTAGAAAGGGTTTTGGAACCCTTTCTGAGCCAACAATGACCCTTATAATCTAATTTATGGAACTTGGAAGGGTTGAAAAAGTCCAAAATGCCCTTCACGAAATAAAAGAAAAATGTTCACTTCGGAAGCACATGTTCGCAATGTGGATTGAATGCAGAATAGTGTTTTTGGCCAAAAATTCTTTGAACGAGTTCTCCAACCTTCGTCGAAAATTTTTTTTTAAAAAAACCAAGTGTGGGTCCACTACAGTAGCACATTGCAGATTGGATGCAAACCAATATTGGTTCGGATTTTGCCTCAAAAAATTATCTTTTGATCTGGTTGCTCTAAAAATCAACCGAGATCATTTTCCCACACAATTTTTCATGCTAATCATAAATCCTTTCGATTTGCCAATGGACCATGGGAAGATGCATTATATGCACAATTCTCCTCTAGGGATATTTTGAAAATTTCACTGGGTATTAGGGGTATTTTGGTAATTTCATCAAGTGTTACATTATCTCTCTTGGGATCATTCGTCCTCGAATGATGAGTGAAGGTGGATATCAAGACACGAATAACACTGATAGCTCTTCTCAATTTATCACCTCTTCATCAACCTCGACAAACTCTACTTAGGCTCAAAAATAGACACATCAATCGAGCATGGAAACATCAATTAACTCAAGGGTAAGAACATTACATTCAACATTTTAATCATCAGGCATGAATGGAACATCGAAACTCAATTAATTCAAAACACTCGAACACCTCGAAAGTGAGTTTTTTGAACTCAAAAAGGAAGTCATTGACTCTAATCAAGAATGGGACCATCAAGGTGCATAACACTCCATGGTTACTCTCAAACTTTGCACCTTATCTCAACTATGCTCCTCTTCATAGCACTATACCTCAGCAATTTAAGGCTTATAGCTCTTACTCAAACCCCTACCTAATCACATCCTGTTATTCTGTTGAAGCCTAATTCTATGACTCAAGGTGCTACTCCTAAGATGATCGTATTCCTACAAAGCTAACCAATAATTCAAGCTCTATACCTCCTAAGAAAATTTCTTTTAGAGAACACTACTCCCCCTACATTACTCTATTGCATTTACCCAAAATATGCACTTAAAAGTCATTGATAGCCTTCTTTGATCACTCATATAGTGGCATCCACACATTCAAGCCTATCACTCCAACCATTTCAACTATACCTGAGAATTATCAAGCCTACTTAGCATTTTTACATCCATCATTGAGTGAGCTCTTGCTTAAAGATACACTAACATGCTCTTTCCTAGAGATTCTAATCTACTCTTACCTATTTGTAGCACATCATAAGGTCTTATCTCTTTCTTTCTCCACGTCTATAACCTTAATGAAAGGAGGACATCATAATCATCACATCAAGGAACATCCACTCTCACTCATCAACAATAACTCATCTAGTATCATCAACATCACTATCAAGACTGGAAAGTTGGAAAGGCTTGGAGTGAAAGATCATAAGCATAATACATTCAAGGGATTCAATATGAGAGTATTCATAATATGATACAACCTCATTAACCTTTTTTAGACCTATCATGCATTTCTAGGATTGAACATGTTATGAAACTCAAGCTGCATCTCATGCGACATAAGGTTGGAAACTCTGAGATTTTCGTGAGATATGGTACAACTGTCACTCCTCGTCCACAGGACTCAACACAAACATGAATAAATATTGGGTGTGTGAGTTTAGTCCAAGGGCATGGCACTCATACCTAAGACATGAATAAAGCATCACCTTAACCAGGCTCTAAGGAATATAAAATATTAGAAAACATCAACGTCTTATCCTGATCAATTCATCAATATCAAACACTCGAGACTCACTTTGGTTTACCAACTCCTCATCTCCCCCTTAGCTCAAAGGTCTTTTTCCTAACTCTACAAACAATCTCCTTAAGTATAGTACTTTACATGATTTTAGGGCATCTCTATCCACAAGAAGACTTCAAAAAATTTTGTTATGCTATACTCAAAGATATAAAATCGCTATTAAAACTTCTTCTAGGATATGACTCGTAGCTTTCTTCTAGATTTGTAGGCATCTTTTTATACTTTCTGCTCCTATGGTATGCATAATCGCCTTCTACCACTCTTATCATCTAACCTCTTAGTTCGAACTACTTACATTCAACTTCTAAACTCCTATATATTGGACTAAAGAAGTCTTGGGTTACAAGGTAAAACTTATCATCATTCATACATAAATCTCTATCGACCTTGTTACTAAAGGTAACAAAGAAATACTTACACCAACTCGCTCTACATTGTTAACTCCAAAATACTAACCAGGTTCTCATAGCAAGTCATAAATTAGAGCTTCAAACAACTCTACTCTATCGCAAGTACCCATCTTAAGCCTCTTCTTATTAGTGTTCCATCCTCAATTTACTATCCCCATCTAAGGGGTACCTCTACCATGCTCGTAGCATCACATAAGTCGACATCTTAACTCCAGACACACATTACCGAAAGAGTCTCAAAGAAAGTCTCCAACCAAGACTATCACTGTTATAGTGTTATCTCCTTCTTCACATTGCTCCCCAAAATTCAAGCTTACAAGTCAATGCTAACATGTGCATCATGCACTTCTCTCGTATTACACTAACCTATGAATACTAGGTAACAATTTAGGAACATAGTCCTGCTAAGATCTCATCATGAATACTCGATCAACACATCCCCTCTTCACAACTCAAGCACCATCTACCTATCTAGTATACTTCATTAACTAACTAAGCTCATAACTCTATGAATCTCACGAGTCTCATACTTCGAAATCATAAGCCTAGTTTAGGTCTATTTCCTCAAAAGTACTCTATTTCCGCTATTCAACGTCTATACTTCACCCTCACTAAGACGATATCATAATACATCAACATAAACTTCTTTCTAGTTTGAGTATACTCCAACTCATCCTAATAATAACTTTGTCTCTATACCTCATCATGAATATCAAATGGTACTTTCTACTCATTGGACAAGACCTATGGGAATCAAATCATTAGTACTTTATTTACGTAATAGACACATGACTCAAATTACAATCCTCGATCAATCACCACTCCCACTATCAGGTCTCCTCCACTCCCTCATCATCCTTTTAGTTCAGGGGTAACAACTCTACTTATGGTTTACAGGACCTTAAATTATACTCATAAGTGGCTACACTAAACATTGATCAGAACATAAGCTTCTCTCTCATGGATAATATAAAAGCAAATAAAGACTCAAATTATACCTGTCACAACATCCTAG
Source organism: Solanum ossicruentum (assembly GCA_025774065.1). NCBI lineage: Eukaryota > Viridiplantae > Streptophyta > Magnoliopsida > Solanales > Solanaceae > Solanum > Solanum ossicruentum. The sequence goes on along the minus strand of JAOTQR010095741.1, from coordinate 17,038 downwards.
AGTATGTTTCTTATCTGGGTAACTACTGTGGCACACAACTGGTCTATGGCCTCGCTCATACCAGAAGTAGAACCTCTCTAATTTTCTCTAACTTGTGGTATCATTGTAGAGAGTTGAGCTTTGTTGACCAACTTTGGACACTCCCTTTGAAAGTGACCCATTTGTCCACACTTAAAGTAGCGATTAGCTCCTATCTGACACACCCCCAAATGAAGTTTTCCACACTCCCTATATGGTGGCTTTCCTTTACATCCTCGAGCCACACTTCCTCAGGACAAAGGGATTCGGACCTTGAAGGGCTTATTTCTCCGTGGCCTCAGATTGTAGCTGCTATTAGATATGGGTACATCCACCTATGATGGCGCGTAACTCGAAGGTCTCTATAGAAAAAAGGGCCTATTTTTGTTTCCTTTCATATGTTTACTACACTCATGTCCTATCGAATTAGCCTTTTTGCTCTAAGGTTCTTGCCTCTCATCCTCTTTGTCCTCTTCTACCCCTCGAGCATGTGCAGTGGGCTGAATAGTAGGCTCAAGCTTCACAGTAATGATGATATTCCTTGGGTTTATAGAGAATGTAGAAAGCATGGTCTGCAAATGTGTAACGCACGATTTAGAGGGATTTTCTAGAGTTTGGCTCTATAGCACAAATCAGAATATAAAAGAAATGTGACAATTCCTAATGCCCCATAGCCTCTCTATTATGGATGTGGCACGCTTTACACCAATAATAAAGACTCTACAAGACACGATTTCATAGATTCCCTAGGAATCTTAAATTCTATGCTCTAATACCAAGTTTGTCACACCTCGAAAGGGTACCCTTGGCGTGGCCGGCATTCAGAGACTATTGCTAGTCCTAAATTGTTCCACTTGGCCTCATCACATTCATTCAATCATCTAATATAGCGGAAGACATTAGAATAAGAAAGACATAAAAGTGGGTAGCTTTGTTAACTTATACATCAATGAAAGAAGGCCATAGGCCATCAAAACTAGTCTCAACATCTATGACATCGTAACAGTATCAAGAAAACTCGAATCAAGAGGGAAAGACCCTAACATCAAACCATCAGCTTTTATGTCCATGAAGCTTCTACCTCTATAGTATATAATGGTACCATGAAAGGCCATGGCTACCACAACTCAAAGAAAACAAAATAATCAGTGAAGAAAAGGGCTCCTCCGAAGGTAAGGAGGGCTCACAATCTCTGGAACTATGGATCAGAACTTCAAATGTGTATTTGCAGAAGTCTTCTAATACCTATCTCTACATCATGAAAAGATGTAGGCCTAAAATGGATGTCAGTACATGGAATATGCTGGTATGTAAAATGGCTGGAAAAGAAATGAGTAAAAATCAAAATACTCAAATCGAGGAACTCAACTCAATAGGCTCAACTCATCTAAACTCAATATAACATGCAAGTTTAATAATGAAATCATGTCCTTAAAAATGAACTCAATAGCATGCAACTTACACCAAATTGTTTAAATTTTATAATAAAATAATCCTCCTCATAAGATACTTCAATATGCAACTCAATGAAATCAAATATGCAATTTAGGGAGCTTCTTTAACTGACATCCAATCCCATTACCTTTAGTTTAGTGATGCACAATGAAGGCAATGTCGTAGCCATGCCCATCCTAAACTTGCCCACGGTAAAGAACGATCGAACTCTACCTCATGAATCATGATTCATCAGCCCCATCCATCTTTTTAGGACAAGAGTTGCAAGAACATGTTGCACAACTATCCTATGCTAGCAAACATAATTCTAGGGTGTTTCATCTTACCCAACTCAGTAGTCAATACTACTTCCGAAAATTCATCTCAAATATCATCATCATCATCATCTTTCATCAATAAATATATATTTTTAGTAAATATATTTACATCATCATCAATATATACTCAAAACGTCACTTAAACTCAATACTCAATTTCATCAAAACTCGTCAAAAATATCAAATGTTTTCTTTTGAAAGCTCATGCTTCACAAATCTTTCCATATCATTAAGACTCTTTCGCAAATAAATTTTTATGTTCAAAACTCATTTTTTATGCAAACTCAATAAAATATGCTCAAGAAATCATCCTTGGCCAATGTGCATAAACAACCACCAAACTCAATTTGAAAAATGCACAAGAAAAAGAGTAAGGTATATCATCAATTAGAGTTATGTGAATAAAAATACGAACATACACCCAAATCAAATATTATATTAATCATCACCATCAATACATTTTTGTATGTACAAGGAACTCAATAGATGAATAGATATTTCAAAGATTCAACTCAAGAAAACTTTACTTGAACTCAATTTCAAAGATTCAATATGTGGGGCATGTAGATGAAGTCAATACAACACTATGAGTAGCCTTACATATCTAGTATAGAGAATAACACAAATCTTTACAAGAATTTGACCTCAACTTCAAGATCCTTAATTGTCTTCTTCTCTTCTCCTCTAAAAAAAAGGATCTAGAAGCGATTTTGGAACCCTTTCTGAGCCAAAAATGACCCTTATAATCTTCTTTATGGAACTTGGAAGTGTTGGAAAAAGTCCAAAATACCCTTCATGAAATAAAAGAAAAAAAGTTCACTTGGGAAGCACATGTCTGCGATGCGGACGCAATACGGAGTAGTGTTTTTGGCCGAAAATTCTCTGAATGAGTTTTCAACCTTTCATCAAAAAAATTAAGAAAACTAAGTATGGGTCCACTACAGTAGCGCATCATGGACTGGACCAACACTAGTTTGGGTTTTGCATCAAAAAATTATCTTTTGATCTGGTTGCTCTAAAAATCAATTGGAATCATTTTTCCACTCAATATTTTGTATTGATCACAAATGTGGCCTCAAATTTGCCAATGGACCATGGGAAGGCACGTTGTACACATAATTCTCCATTAGGAGTATTTCGATAATTTTAGTATGCATCAGGGGTATTTTGATAATTTCACCGGGTGTTACATTTACGATCTATGTCATGCAATATAGATGAACTCTATAATGCTTATACCTCTAACCAGTTAGAACGGTGGACAAGATGGTAATCTTACACTAGTCAATGAGCAGCCCAGTGTCGATATTTCTAATGTAGTATTTCACAGTGCCATTTGGTTGGCTATAGCTATGATTGTTTAATTAAATCCAGGGGGTTCTCCTATAGCTTCCGATTATGAGGAGGGAAGAAGAAATACAAATAAGGCTTAAAATGATAGTGCTTTATCTTCCTCTAATGCCTCGATACCAAAGTTCAACAAGGAAAGATTCCCCTCTCCCTTTTATCAAAAATGTGATGGGCATCACCAAGAATTGTGCATGATCAAGGGTGGTGATAGTAGGCACAAGATGAGGGATTGTCCGTTGTCTATGAGAAATGGAAGGGATATGGCTTAGAGCGATAGTCATAACGGGTCTTCTACTCCTGTTTACTGAGGGTGTGGTAAGATCTACCTGAGAAAGTATTTGGCAGGTATCGGTATTTGTTATGTCTATGAAAGAGTAGATTATAAGATGAGATACTATCCATGGGTGCATAGAAATGAAAAAGGATGCTCATTATCAACTACAGGCTTACCTTTCTTTAAGTCCTTGAACTCAGCATGGTACTCCATTTGTTAAGTTATGAGTTTCTATTTATTTCAATATTATTCTAGGAATAGATTGGCTTCATTCATATTATGCTTGTATTGATTGTAGAAACTGTATTATCAAATTCTAATTCCCCTGAAATCTAGTTCTAGAGTGGAAGGATAGTGATTTTATTTTTAAAGATCAATTCATATCATGCTTAAAAGCCTAGAGGATGATTTGCAAGGGGTGTATCTATCATCTAGTGTGGATTAGGGATACTATTTTTGGATCCCCTACTCTTAAGGTGATCTCCATTGTAAATGAATTTCATGATCTATTTTGCAATGATTTATCTGGTATTCCTCCTAAAAGAGAATTTGATTTTGGCGTAGATCTCCTTTTTGATACCTAACCTATCTCTGAAAATAAGCTTGATATGACATGAATGATCAATGCCTTAGTCAAATTCATTCATGAGGATAACCAAATCATAAATCATATCTTACTTATATGGGAAAGGACCATAACCGACATATAAAACCAAGTAAGCTACTACTTGGAATCCTGATGTTCACTCCATACCGGTTAAGGAGTGGTCTACAAAGCCAAGGTAAATCAAACATTCACCTTATGGGAACTCACCTATTTTGGAAAGTGCTTCAAAAATACCTTACGGGAACATCACCCTTTCGGTCAACATAAAAGAAGAGCCATGCAGGAACACCACCCTTTTTGGATATCAAATAGCATGTACGTTACAGGAACCCCACTTTTTTTTGGTAAACCATGCATCTAGAGCCATATGGATCCATCAACTCACCACAAACCTATGGTGGTAACATAATTATAGGACAACGGTTATCTACCAATGTCCTCTCGATGCTAGGTCAACTACCCCAAGGTATACATAAATCATACTTATAATCATAATATGCAAAGCATTATAATATTATAATATCATAGAGTAGCTGTTCAAAATCAAAGCTTCATAATATCAAAGATAGGGTTTCATATCACTTATAACTTTCAAACCTTCCCATGGACTCATAACATGCTTATTAACCCTTCAATATTCACAACATGCATAATTTCACATATCTTGCCATAAGGCTTCCATAAACATAGGGAGCTTAGTACACAACTTTAGTCAAAAAATGGCGGATATGCACATATTCTCATAATCATGCGAATTTAAGATTTTTGGACATTAGGAGAGTACACAATATCTTTTACAAATCATTCGAAGTAACTTACCATAAATTTTGTGGCTGAAGAGTAAAATTTGTTACTCATTTCATTTAGAGATGAATTTATATTAGCTACTAACAACTAGCGTGCAATAACGATAAAGTTAATAGCTAATTTCATAATTTTTTTAGTAGTGTAGATGCTATTTTATATGAAAATAAATAAATAAATATTATGGATACAAATAATTTTCTATTATCAATTAAGAAATATTATATGTCAAACTTCATGTTTGTGTTTCTTGGTTCTAAAATCTACTTGAGCAAAAAATTTAAAATATTGATCTTTGAGATAGTAACACTTAATGACTTACAATTATTATATAATTCAACCAATCTAATAAGAAGAATATCTTTGATTTTTGATAAATTTATGTCATTATGTAACAATAAAAAAATGAATTAAATGTCAGATTACAAAAGTTACACAACATAAAGTGAAAATTTCAATAATTAATGCCAACAAAATATAGGTCAAAGTGCTATAATAATATTTTTTATGAATGATTTTTTTAAATAGGCAAAAACAAATAAGGTATATTGGGCCCATTTATGGGCCTTGAATTATCTAATAAATATGTGTGTATGTGTGTGTGTGTGTGTATAGACATATGTATGTATGTATATATGTATATATGTATGTATATATATACACACACACACACTCCTATATATAAGTGAACAACCTAAGGGACGAATACAGTATATAAATGAATGATACCAAAAGAAATTTAAGTTGAACTATTTTATTATTTCCATAAAGCAATTTAAGTTGTACTATTTTAATCTTTCCTATAAGGACCCGGATTTTTGTCTAGCTTTAGTGATGCTTGGAATTTGGTTCCGAAATGTTTTGGGCCAAGGTGACACTTTATGGAAGCCTCTACAGGTTGTGTGACCCCTATATGGGACCCCCAAATCAGTTTAAAATCCTTCCTTAATATTCATCTTATTCTAAACACTTAGTTTCTCGTTCACTCACTCAAATATTTTTGGAATCCTCTTTTCGAACTCTAACCGAGGGATTCCCATGGAACCTCCAAGCACAATCTAAGTTCACTCTTAAGCCTTCAATTCAAGATCATTTATGTTGTTTAAGGTCATCAAGGGTCTCATACATCAATCCAAGTTCAAAGGAGTTCTGTTGGCTAAGTTTTTCACAAGTATCGATAGAAGGTAAAATTTAAAAGGTCATATCTCTTAGAACAAAAGGAACTGGGTGACCCAGGACCTATCAAATTAAATCCTTTGAAATAGCTTTTCAATGCACTTGATTTCACCTCATTTCGAGTTCAAATAAAGAAGTTATGCCCATTTCGTAAAGCCTTCTTGTGCTATGTTGTCACCATTTCTCTAAGGCAAGCCACACGGGCACCCATACGGGTCTTGTGGCTTCTTATGAACCGTGTAGATGTGCCATCATAAAATTTATTCCCAAAATTTTGTTTTAAGTGTGGAATCGCATCTTGTACGCTTGTACAGCTCATGTGCATGTAACACCCCAATTTTTCTTTTTTAGCTAAGATTGAGTCATCCTTCATATGATATAGGATTTTAACTGATAATTCTAAATTGAGCATAGATTTAAAGCCAATTTCTTAGTGTAGGAATAAAGTTGGAGATGATATAAGGTCGCGGTTCTAATGTAAGATTTTATAAATGTTAGATAGACCAACAACTTTTAGGTTATATATATATATATATATATATATATATATATATATATTCTAGGATCAATTACTAAGTATTTAAAGTATATTAGATATGATTTAGAGTCATAAGGGATCTTTTACTTCAAGTCAAGTCCAAACAATTTCTAGCAACTAAGTTTGAGTCGATAGATGGGCCAACTTCAAACGACCATATCTCCTAAAGTATAATGAGTTAGATGAGCCATAATATACCAAATCGAATATAATTGAATTAGATTTCCAATGCATCTAATTTCACCTTAATCAGAGTTTGGGGTAGAAAGTTACGATCGTTACTGAAGACCTGCAGAGATGTATGAAGATCCACGACAACTCCGTGTCGCGGACCAAACACGGACCCTTACAAGATAAGCTAATGAAGTCTTCTCTTTTTATTTTGAGAATACTTTCATCCTAAAACCTTTGAGGGTCTATTTAAGGATCTAAAATGCATATAACGTCATTTTTCATAGTCAAAATCCTCTTTCTTCACTCCTAAACATAAACACTCAAGGATCATCAAGAAAGCCATCAAGTTAGAATTAACTATTAAGATTCCTCCTCAAGGTAAGTTATTCTTCATAAATTTCAATCTACCCAACCCAAATTTCTTCATATATTCATGAATCTCTAATAGAATTTTAAATCATAACCTAGTTTCAAGAAAACAAATTCAAGAATCCCAAGAAAGGATTTCTTAATTCTTCTTCTTCAAGAATTATGGTTCTTCATCAAGAACTCTAAAGAGTTTAAGTGAAGAATTCAAGAATCAAAGAGATTCTTTCAACCAATGTCCTTTCAAGTTCTTTCACTTTCAAAGAACTACCAAGATTGGGGATTTTCTCCATGAAAGTGAGTATTCATCAAACTTCAATGGTAATATCAATTTTCCAGGTAGGTAAGGCTACCTAAAGCATTGGATTATGTTCATCCATGCGTCCCTTTGCTTACTTGAGATAAAATTATGAGTATGAATCGCATGTCTTAAATCCAGTGGTTCTTGAGATTTAATTCCTCATACAAGATTGAGTTGCTTGAAATTATTTGAGTCAAATTATGATATGCACTATTGTTATCTTGAATTATAAAAGTATTTCACATGAATAATGCATGAATCCTAAACTTAGCATTCTACTTATTGATTTAATCGAAATTATGAACCCAACCCTTGAAACTAAGTAATGTGAACTTGAGAAGTACATTTTCTTGTTTTATGTTTGTTTTCTTGACTTATGTGTGTACTTAATGAGTATCATCATGTCATATATGCTGAGTATGCTAATATGATGTTACCTGACCATAATTTATGAGTATTACATGATGTGGTATTAGAGTCTTGAGTTGCATTGCATGGGCGATTGTCTTGAGTTATTAAGTTGTTGAGTAATTGAGTTGAGCTACTGAGAACTGAGTTGACTTGTCTGAGATGAGTCGAAGAGATGAGTTGAGATAATTTCTATGAGAAATATTTAGTCTTGGAAGGAGTATTGAGCACCGAGTTGGGTGAGGAGAGTCACTCCATAACTACATTGCCAGCACAGAATAGTTGTTTCAGCATAATACTGGCAACTTTTGTCCCAAAATTTGGACGTTCTCTTTGGATCCGAGGGAGAGAGGTAGAGGTTGACGCCTCCTTTTCTGTGGTAAGTTAAGGACGGACGATGCAACGATGCCATATTCGTTGTGCATCACCAAAACTCATGGAGGTGGGAGTTATGTCAATTAGAGAAACTTCCAAGCAACATCTGAGTTGAGCATATCCTAGTTTTTGAACTAAGTGCATTAAACACTGAGTCTATTTTCTAAAGCATGATGTTAAACTTGAAAACTTGCATAATTTCTTGAGTTGAGTTATGAAATGAAGAATTGAGTCTTGAGTTGAGTCTGTTGATTAGTTTGACCTTTATCTATTTACTTTTAGTCTGTTTATATACCCGTACAATCCATGTACTAATATCATTTGGCGCTGCATTATTTCATGATGTAGATACAAGAGATAGAGGACTTCAGCAGACGCCCCCATTGAGGTTCAAAGTTCCAAGATCCAGAGATTGGTGAGCCATCCTTACTTTTCGAAGGAGCCTGTTCTTATTTTATTCAGTTCTTTTATTTATTAAGTGGGTAGCCATGGCCTGTCATGGAACCTTCTAGATGATTAGAGTAGAGGTTTCATAGACCTAGAGTGGAGTATTATCGATTATTTTTTATTCAGTCTTTAACTATTTTGAGAAACTATTTATAATAATTCTATTTTTTCTTTAAATGTAACCCTTGAGTATTTGTTCTAATATTGAGTAAAATGTGACGATGAGGCCAAGCGGTTCGCTGGAGGACTAGCAATAGTCTTTGAGTGCCAGTTACGTCCAGGGTACCCTCTCGAGGCATGACAAACTTGGTATCAGAGCACAGAGTTCAAGTGTCCTAGGGAGTCTTTGAATCCATATCTAGTAGAGTCCTTATTATTGGTGTGAAGCATGCCATATCCATAATAGGGTGGCTATGGGACATTAGGAAAAGTTTCCCTTCTTTCAAATTCTGAATTATGCGATTGAGCTATTTCTTAAGAAATCTACAAAAATTTGTGTGATGCTCTACACCTTTCGACTATGCCTCGTCCAAGATGTGATAAAAACAGTAATGTTCACACTCTTACAGATGAGATCCTCTGCAATAAAGTAATTAGAATGATATAGACTCTGCACCAGGCTTGAGAGAAGCTGACTAGTGTGCTAAGTTGAGTGACTAGAAAGAGTGTACTATTACTCATATGAATCATGTATTTCAGTTAGCTCTAGAGGTACCTAGACCCTTTTTCTTCAAAACTTGCTTTTGATATTACCCATGAGAGAGAAACTTACGTCTCTAAAGAGTTTAATGTTACCATCTAAGAGTGAGATGTGGGGTCTTATCAACCCTAAGTAGAATTGAATAATCCCAAAGTTAGAAAGATAACAACGGAAAGAAAGGGACGAGATAGCAAGATTGATATATGACTGAGGCTTGTAGTCAGAGTTAGGTATCTATTAGATATGTGATAGGGTGATGAGTCGATTGCTATAAGTTTCGGTGAAAGGGCAGTGAGTACCCTATGATTTTCAGGATGAGGTATAGAGAGAGCTAGTGTGAGGATGTGTGAGAGCATGCTCGGAACTAGAAGGAAGTTTATGCTGATATGCTGTGGTATTCATACTATTGAGGGTGAAGTATAGATGTTGAGGAGGGGAAATGAATGCTTTCAATGTGATAGATTTAAGTTAGACTTATGATTTCAAAGGTGAGAGTCTTATGAGATCCATAGAGTGATGGACTTAGCTAAATTATGAGGTATACTAGATGGGTGAATGATACTTGAGTTGTGAGAGAAGAAGTGTCGATCGAGTACTCGCTATGAGATTTTAGTAGGATTATGTTCCCTAGATTTTTCCTAGTAGTTGTAAGTTGGCATTAGAGAGGCGTGTGATAGATGCATATGTTAGTACTAGATCCTAAGCTTGAATTTTGAGTAGTAGTGTTAAAAAGGTGATAGCGTCGCAAGAGTAACAGTCTTAGCTGGACATTTGACCTAAGAGTCTTATTGTAGTGTGTGTTTAATGATTAAGATGTTGACTGTCAAAGAACGTGGTCTTAGGAATAGAGTAGAGGTACCCTTTAGATAGAGATAGTAAGTTAAGGGAGAAATACTAGAAAAGAGAAGGCTTAAGTGGGTTGAGATATGTATCCATGCTTGTGTAAAGATATGTGAAGCTCTAAGTTATGACTGCTATAGGAATCTAGATAATTTTTTGAGTTGTCAATGTGGAGTAGGCTAAGGTAAGCATCCTGTGTCATCCCGAGCAACTAAGTCAATTGGGGTTTACGGATAGATGATAAGGATTTTTCCATTATAGTCTAAGTCTTATATAGATGAGTTTATGAGAGCATAGAAGTTGAGTATTAGCAGAAAAAAGAAGAGGTTAGATTGCAAGAGTTTGAAAGTAGTTATGTACGCCATTAAGTATAGCAAACACCAAGAGAGAGTTCCATAAAGACAAGAGGAAGTTAAGCGTGATGTCATTGGAAAGAGTCTGAGTAGCTAGTTATATGTATATGACTATAGCATAACAAAAGAGTTTAAGAAATTCTTGTGGATAGTGATTCCCTAACTGTATGGAGGTATGTGCTTATAGCCTAGTAGAGAGAATTGATTCAGAAACTTAGAGAGATGACCCTTGATCTAAGGGGGACATAACTTGAAGAACCGAAGTAGGTCTTGAGTTTGACAGAGATGGGTTGATCGAGATGAAACATCAGTTCTTGTCATAATCATACATTCGTTATTCTTCTGTTGAGGTGATAATCTATTCCCGTCTAGTATGTTACTTCCATGCATGTGGCCTAGTCCCATATACCACTTATTGATTGTTACTCAAGTTGTGAGGATGAAAAATGATGAAGTCATTAATTAATTTTGATCTTACCTCATGAATCCAAGAGTTTCCAATCCTATGTTGAAGGAGATATGACCTGAGTTTTACATTATGTATAGTTCTATGAACTCAGAATGAGTCTTGATAGACGAGAAAGATTGCAATCTACGAATGTTCTCAAATAAGATTTCTCGATTGAATCATGCTAATGATCTTTCACTCCAAGCTCTTTGAGTAATCCAGCTTTCCAGTCATGATAGAAGTATTGATGATAATAGGCGAGTTATGGGTGAAGGGAGAGAATGAGTACTCCTAAATTTTGATAATGAAGTTGATTTCCTATCTTTGAGTTGATGTTCTTTTTGAACCTCTGCGTACTGGAGTATGTAGGTCCTTGATATATTCGTGCCTAATAATGATGTTGGAGAAAGTTTAAACTTTAGATATTGTGTTTAAAGTCTATCCTTGAGAATGTGTATTCAAGTATCTGATTATTTGAGTTCTTGATGGTATTTGAGCTTATTTTGCATGGAGAGCTAGTAGTTTGAGGTTTCGCCAAAGGGGGGAGATGATGAGTTCCTCCAGGTCTAAACAATTATGTTGACACTACTAGACTGAGGACGAGGTTAGATGAGGAGGAGTGAATGTATCCTTATTATGATATTGGTTTTAAACTTGTGTCATGTAGGGATAGAGATAAGAAGGAGGAGAGAGATAAAAACCTTATGATGACCAATAGAGAGGTAAGAGTATGTTGGTGTGACTCTGAGTGAGAAATCATTGAATGGTGGAGATAGAAGTGCTTAGTAGGCTTGAAAATTCTAAGGTATAGTTGAAGTGGTTAGTGTGGTTGGCTTGAATTCGTGATTGTTGTTAGGCGAGTATCGATGATAAACTTGTGAAGACTTTGTAATAAAGGTTAGAGAAAGAGTAGTAAGGTAGTGAAGAAGACTAGTGATCTTTTAATAAAAGCTTGTAGAAGTTTAGAGTTGACTATTGAGGATTTTCTTTGTATGAATATGATCACCTCGTGAATAGCACCTTGAGGCTTAAAAGTAGGCTTGAATCGAAGAGGAGGAGGTGGTTAGATAGAAATTTGAGTAATTAAGTTCTTGATGTGTATATTCTTGATCCTGAATAGAGGGTGTTAAGATCGATGAGAGGTTGAGAGTTTGATAGATTGGGTGAGTATTGAGAGGAGCTTTTGAATGTTATTTGTGCCTTAATGTCTATCTCCGCTCATCATTCGAGGACGAATGATCCCAAGGGGGAGATAATGTAACACCCCAATTTTTTTTAGCTAAGATTGAGCCATCCTTCACATGATGTAGGATTTTAGTTGATAATTCTTAATTGAGAATGGATGTCAAATTCAATTTCTTAGTGTGGATATAGAGTTGGAGATGATATAAGGTCGCGGTTCTAATGTAAGATTTTACTAAAGTTAGATGGACCAACAACTTTTAGGTTGTATATATATGCTAGGATCAATTTCTAAGTATTTAAAGTATACTAGATATGATTTAGAGTCATAAGGGATCTTTTACATCAAGTCAAGTCCAAAGAATTTCTAGCAACTAAGTTTGAGTCGATAGAAGGGCCAACTTTAAATGACCATACCTCCTAAAGTATAATGAGTTAGATGATCCATAATATATCAAATCGAATATAATTGAATTAGATTTCCAACGCATCCAATTTCGCCTTAATCGAATTTGGGGTAGAATGTTACGATCATTTTACTGAAGACCTGCAGAGTTGTATGAAGATCCACAACAACTCCGTGTCGTGGACCAAACGCGGACCCTTACTGGATAAGCTAATGACATTTTTTCTTTTTATTTTGAGAACACTTTCATCCTAAAACCTTTGGTCTATTTAAGGTCCTAAAACGCATATAACGTCAGTTTTCATAATCAAAACTCTCTCCCTTCACTCCTAAACATAAACACTCAAGGATCAGCAAGAAAGCCATCAAGTTACGATTAACTTTCAAGATTCTTCCTCAAGGTAAGTTATTCTTCATAAATTTCAATCTACTCAACCTAAATTTCTTCATTTATTCGTGAATCTCTAATGGGATTTTAAATCATAACGTAGGGTTTCAAGAAAACAAATTCAAGAATCCCAAGAAAGGATTTCTTAATTCTTCTTCTTCAAGAATTATGGTTCTTCATCAAGAACTCTAAAGAGTTTAAGTCAAGAACTCAAGAATCAAAGAGAATTCTTTCAACCAATGTCCTTCCAAGTTCTTTCACTTTAAAAGAACTACCAAGATTAAGGATTTTCTCCAAGAAAGCGAGTATTCATCAAACTTCGATGGTAATATCAACTTTCCAGGTATGTAAGACTACCTAAAGTGTTGGATTATGTTCATCCACGTGCTCCTTCGCTTACTTGAGTTAAAATCATGAGTATGAATCGCATGTCGTAAATCCCATATTTCTTGAGTTTTAATTTCTCGTACAAGATTAAGTTACTTGAAATTACTTGAGACAAATTATGAGCTGCACCATTGTTATCTCGAATTTTAAAAGTATTTCACATGACTAATGCATGAACCCTAAACTTAGCATTCTCCTTACTTACTGAGTTAATTGAAATTGTGAACCCAACCCTTGAAACTAAGTAATACAAACTTGAGAAGTATGTTTTCTTGTTTCATGTATGTTTTCTTGCCATATGTGTGCATGTAATGAGTATCCATCATGTCGTATATGTTGAGCATGCTAATATGCGTTCAACGAATTTTGTTGTTCAACTCATTTGAAAAGAACAGTGAATAGTTGAAGAATAGTGAAACTCATTTCGTAACTCTCGCTCCCCTAAGAGGATCCGCTTGGGTATTACCTGACCGTAATTTATGAGAGTCTTGCCTGATGTGGAATTAGAGTCTTGAGTTGCATTGCATGGGTGATGGTCCTGAGCTATTGAGTTGTTGAGTAGTTAAATTGAGCTAGAGAACTGAGTTGTCTTGTCTGAGATAAGTCGAAGAGAAGAGTTGAGTAAATTTCTATGAGCATGATTTAGTCTTGGAAGGAGTATTGAGCACCGAGTTGGGTGAGGGGAGTCACCCCAGAACTATATTGCTAGCATAAGATAGTCATTTCAGTATAATACTGGCGACTCTTGTCCCAAAAGTTAGACGTTCGCTTTGGATCCGAGAGAGAGGCAGAGGTTGACGCATACTTTTCCGTGGAAAGTTAAGGAAGGGCGATGTAACGATGCCATATTCATTGTGCATCACCAAAACTCATAGTGGTGGGAGTTATGTCGGTTAGAGAACTTCAAAGCAACACTTGAGTTGAGATCCTGGTTTTCGAACTAAGTGCATTAAACACTGAGTCTATTTTCTAAAGCATGATTTTAAACTTAAAAACTTGCATGATTTCTTGAGTTAAGTGATGAGATGAAGACTTGAGTCTTGAATTAAGTCTATTGATTGGTTTGAGATTTATCTATTTACTTTTAGCCCGTTTATATACCAGTACATTCCACATACTGACGCCAGTTGGTGGCATCGTTTCATGCTGTAGATACGAGAGATAGAGAACTTCAGCAGACGCCCCGTTGAGGTTCAAAGTTCCAAGATCTAGAGATTGGTGAGCCCTCCTTACTTTTAGGAGGAGCTCGTTCTTATTTTATTCAGTTCTTTATTTGTTGAGCGGGTAGCCACGGCCTTTACCTTGTAGATGATTAGAGTAGAGGCTTCATAGACCAAGAGTGGAGTATTATCGAGTATTTTTATATTCAGTCTTTAACTATTTTGAGAAACTATTTATAATAATTCTATCTTTTCTTTAAATGTTATCCTTGAGTATTTCTTTCGCTGTTGAGTAAGATGTGACGATGAGGTCAAGCGGTTCACTCAAGGACTAACAATAGTCTTTGAGTGTCAATTACATCTAGGTATCCTCCCGGGGTGTGACAGTGCATGACCTTGAGCTTGAACCAACAACTTTTTGGGACCAAGAATGGGGTACGGCCAGGCACATTGGTCATGTGGCATGCCACTGGCCATGTGGCCAGCCGTGGAACTCCCTTTCCATTCAAAATTTCATTAAATGAGGGGGGCACGGGCAGTCAGACGGACTGTGTGACTCCACACGGCCCATGGTGCCCTCCGTATTGGTGGACTTTGCCTATTTTTTTCTAAGTGTTCAAGTCAAGTTCCAACTTTCAGAATTTTTGCTAAATGTGGGTTCATGGGCAAGTTCACAAGCCATGTAATGCCACATGGACCGTGAACCCTCCCTTGAAGTGATTCCGACCAAATTTTCTACTTGATTCATTAATAGTGTTTTGGTAAATTTTGTTATTTCTATTGGTCTTTTGGGGATTCCTATATTATCCAATGACCATCTAAAGACCTAAACCATATTTCAAACATTCATAACTCATTCCTAATATTTTAAACTCTCTCAAAGCTACTCTCAAAGGAATTATTAGGGATTTTCAACTTGGGAACAAGAGGACCCAATTCTTCTTCAAATTCTTTCGGGTTTCTTCATTTTGGTGAAGATATGTGGGTTTTGATCCTTGATTTCTTTCAATCAAGGAGACCAAATTATCTTCAAGCAATCTTCATGAATTCTTAGTTCACTTTAATTTCGGGTTTTGAATATTGTGATTCCTTAAATTCAAATAATGTATGAGTTATGCTTATTCACTGATTTTAAGTTGATTTAAATTATGAAATGATAATTTACATTGGGTTTGTGGAATAAGTATGCATGTTCCTTTTTAAGGCTTGTTATGCATGGGTTATGATGTTGTAATTTTAAATGTGGATTTAATTATGTTTTCACTTGCATTTCATATTATATTATTGATTTTAGATTGAATCTTAATTACCTATGTTTTCCTCACATGACACATGGCATTTGCATTTATAACATTGGATTATTTATGGAAATTATGTTATCGGTTAAGCTCATTTATGTTCTATGATATGATTTTGATAAGATATTGGTTATGACAAGAATGTGATCACATATATGTCTATGATTATGGCTCTTTGAGCATTATGGGTGCTTGCACCATTATGTATGTATGAATGAGCTATTCCTATGCATGAGTATTATGAATTATGAATTATGATTGGCATTTGAGCCTAAATGTGCATTAGAATGATTTGGAAAATGACTATTGTCTCTTTTGAAAGCATATACATTTATACGTATATGTATTCTTGTGGATGTCGACTTACCACCGATGGATTGGGGCGTTAGGGCTATCCCTAAGGGTCCTCTTTTTGAACTATGTGCCAGTATAGGAATGGTAGTCTTCACCGATATGACCGGGTCGTAATGGGTGATTATTCATTTATGATATGAAATGATATGATATGTTTTGATATGGAAATCCTTCCAAAATGACCGAGTCGTAAGATATGGTGTAGATTACCTTTAGCAAGTAATCTTTGCTCACCCAAAGGGAGGTCAACATCGGAGAAATTTATGTAATAGCTCACATGGGTTTGATATGTTGGTTATGGTCACATCTCTGCAATATATATGAGCATTAAGCATTTTCATGCATCATTGATTTCATGGGCTCTTGCTATACTATTATCATGATTATATATTTTCTATATTATATGCCCTTGTCATCTAACATTGAAATACAGGTTTGGTAAGTTACATGCATTGGACCCTACATACTTAGTACATTGAAATGTACTAATATATATTTTGCCTACATGATATCACCATGTAGGGATCGAGGAGCCTATCTATCTACCGACGTCTAGCTTGGATTCCGGGTTGTACTTGTTATGGTGAGTCCTATCTTTCGAGGACCAACCACCACTTTTTCTATGTATGGTATCATTAGCTAATTCACTTTCTTTGAGGGCGAGACCGATGTATGTCTTGGCCCCCAATCTATCTTATATTAGAGGCATTGTGTTAGACCCCGTATTTCTTTAAATTAAGGATATTTATCCAATTGAGAAATTTTGTTGTGGATGGCGTGTAATTTGAACTTAAGTATATTTTCGGTGCATGATTAGATTATCAAGTGAATTTGGTGTGTATTATTAAGTTTGAGTCGAAAGTCCTCAATTGGATCAAAATAGAAAAGTTTGGGACCTAATTGATCAATAGG
>JAOTQR010095734.1:0-30797 GCA_025774065.1 Solanum ossicruentum | reverse complement strand
AATGGGCTGCCACATTTCACCCTTCTTCTCAATCCGTTTTTGGTCCAAATAACTAAATGGTTTGGGATATGGTGGGGATCTTGTTTAATTCTTCTTGGACATCAAAATAAGGCCCATCCATGGTGCTAAACATGGGCTAAAATTATACCCTTAAAACAAATTTTATCCGTAAACGAACTTGGACAAAAATGACGTCGAACCTCGTCTCCGTTTAGCTAACTCTTTCAAACTAAGAAAGTAGATGAATCACCTACTAGATTATTAATTCATACAATCACCTCAGGGTTGTGATATCCTCAATTTACCACATAACATATATACACAAGGCACTCTTAAGCATTAGACGCCCATATTTCCCATTAACACGAGCTTCAAGCACTTTCAAGAATTCACACTACTTTGACCAATCCATATCATGATTTATTCATATAGCATTAGTACATGTAAAATGTGGAGTGTTAAAGTATGTAGATGATCTCATCTTGATTGGTAATGATGCTAACGAAATGGAGAAATTACAAGGTATTTAGGCACCATGTTTGAAATGAAGACCTTGGACAACTACAATATTTTCTAGGTATTGAAGTACAGTGATCAAATCTAGGAGTTTCTTTGTGCCAATGAAAGTGTGTGTTGGATTTACAAATTGAAATGAGAATGTTAACATGCAAACTAGTTGAAACACCAATGGAGATGAATCATTCACTTCAAAAATCTTTTGGAAAAGTTTTGGTAGACATGGAGTGTTATCAAGGACTAGTGGTAAAGTTGATCTATCTAACACATACTAAAGCTAGATATTGCATATGTTGTAAGTATGGTAAGAATTTTTATGCATGTTCCAATTGAGGAACACATGAGAATACTTTATAGGATCTTAAGATATCTAAAAGGTGCACCTAGAAGAAAGAATGAAGCTGCCACCATTGAAGGCTACATTGATGCTGATTGGGCAGGAGATCAGTTAACCAGAAAATCCACTTCAGGATATTTCATTTTTGTGGAAGGAAACCTTGTCACTTGGAGAAGCAAGAAACAAAAGGTAATTATTTGGTCAAGAGCGGAAGAAGTGTTTTGAGAAATGGCACATGGCCTATACGAAATGTTAAGGATCAAAAGAGTGTTACATGATCTTGGAAATGAATGCTCAAAGCCTATATGTTTATTTTGTGATAACAAAGTTGCTATCCAAATTGCTCAAAACCCCATACAACATGATCGCACTAAATATGTTGAAATCGACCATCATTTTATCAAAGAGAAGTTAAACCAAAAGACTATCAGTTTCCATCTTTCAAGCCAGAAAGCCAACTTGCAGACATTCTTACAAAGGTTGTCCCAGGAAGAATATTTCATGGAGTTATTGACAAGTTATGGATGAAAATATCTATGGACCAACTTGAGGGGAAGTATTAGAATGATTATATAAGTATCAACATGATTATAGTAAATCATGATCATAGAGATCCGCAATAATTGTAGGGATTCATAATTAGGGAATATCTTTAATTACCTTGTATATAATTATTTCCTAGAATAGGTAGAAGTTACAGTAAGTAGATTCTTGTATATATTAATAGTGTACCTCAGGATGAGAAAATAACAAAGAATTCAGTTAGAAAAATTATTCTTTTGGTGCAACAATCACCTATTTCTTTTCCAAAATCTGAATAGTTTCTTGTTTACTCATAATTTTGTCAACTTTGGTCTTTTTTCCAACTGGACCTGGTCCTTTTGCAGTAACAACTTCTTCCATTTTTTTTTGCTACTTCCTTTCTGAATTTTCTTCTCAGCCGTTGAGTGTTTTCTAGGCTTCTTATTCATAGCATTTCCAAGCGAATCTACAGTTTTCATCTTGAAATCTGCGATTCCAGTATTTGAAACTATCTCACTCTTATCCTTATCATTAGACACATTAATCAATTTTACCTAAGGAATATATTCCTCTTCAACTACAAATCTAGCTCTCTATTTACATTTCATTGAATTTTGAGACTTATTGGCAGCCATTGCATCACTCAAGAATTTCTTTTGTGAACCCCTTGTGGAGTAGTCTTGGTCACCTTTCCTGAACCAATAGCAATTTTCTTCCCTTTAATGTTTGCCCTTTTCCTTGTTTTTCCAACATTTTGAGAATCTTTCTTTATTGGACTCTTTTTAGAATTTCCATCTGTAGGGTAGCCTCACCTTCATAGTTGTGTTCCTAATCTTTCTTTCTCTCTGTATGAGTTTCCACAACAAGGGAACATCATTTCATCGTAAACTTCCTATTCATCACAAAAAGGCAAAACCTATACTGCACTTATGGGGGTCTAGTCAGAGAGAAGGGTTGTGAAAACTAATGGCAGTTCAGATGACTTTTCTTTGACATCAGAAAAAGGTGGTTTAAACGGTCAACTCCTATTTTAGTTAAGCGTTTGATCACCTAATCATAAGTTGCATCCAGGATATCTGACTATGTACCCTTCTCCTTTGGTAGATCACCATCAAATAACCTTCCTGACATGGCCAATGACATAAAACCAATTTGAGATAAAGCAGGTTGTTCAACAACCATCTCATTTTTGGAGGGTTCCAAAATAGATCTATCTTCTACTGAAGTAGGGATATCATGAACTACTTTTAGAGAAAAAACATGGTATTTTTCATTAATTGGGTTTTCATTATCACAAGGAGAAGAAGGAAGTGAAGTATATATGCAAGCTTTGGCATCTTTGGTGTTTGCTTTGAAAATTTGGTGTCACTACTTGTACTGGGTTTATGTTGATGTGTTTAATGACCACAATAGTCTCCAATATGTGTTCACACAACAAGACCTTAACTTGAGACAAAGAAGGCGGTTAGAGCTCTTTCAAGATTATGATATGAGTGTCCATTATCATCCCAGCAAAGCTAATGTTGTGGCCAATGCTCTAAGTAAAGTGCCCATGGGTAGTCTAGCACATATTGATGATGGTGGCAAAGAGGGGCTAGAGAGGTTCACCGATTGGCTAGGTTGGGGGTTAGGTTAGATGGAGTTGAAAATGGTGGCATAGTAGTTGTTGATGGTTCTAAATCTTCTTTGATTGAGGAAGAATTCAAAACAAGATCTTGACCCCACCTTGCTAGAGTTGAAGACCTTAGTGAAGGATGATAAAGTAGAAGTTTCTCTCAAGGGGGAGATAGTGCCCTTAGGTACCAAGGTAGGTTGTTTATGCCTAATATTGATGACTTAAGGGAGTTGATCTTGAAGGAGGCTCATAATGAATCCAACTTTATTCACCCCGGTTCTACAATGATGTATAGAAACTTGAGGGAGGTATATTAGTGGGGTGGTATGAAGAGAGATATCGCCTAATTTGTATCCGAATGTCACAATTGCCAACAAGTGAAAGCCGAACATCAAAGGTCGGGTGGCCTAGCCCAAGACACAGAGTATCCTACTTTGAAGTAGGAATAGATCAACATGGATTTTGTGGTTGGGTTTCCTAAGACTAGAAAACACTTTGACTCTATTTGGGTTGTTGTGGATAGAATGACAAAGTTGGCTCACTTTATACCAGTCAAAACCACTTATGGTGTCGAAGATTATGCAAGTTATATATACATGAGTTGGTTAGATTTCATAGGATGCCCTTGTCTATTATTTCAGATCGGGGTTCTCAATTCACTTCTTACTTTTGGAGGTTCTTCCAAAGAGATCTTGTACCAAGGTTAAGCTTAGCACGACTTTTCCTCCTCAAATAGATCGTTAAGACAAGGGCTATCCAAACTCTTGAGGATATTCTTAGAGCTTGTATTTAGGAGTTTAAGGGTAGTTGGGATTAACATCTTCCATTTATTGAGTTTGCTTACAACAGTAGCTACCACTCGAGCATTGGTATGGCTCCCTTTGAAGCTTTATATGGTAGGCATTGTAGATCCCTGGATGGGTGGTTTGATGTGGGGGAGATGGGTTTGCTAGGTCCAGATTTGGTCATGTAAGCCTTGGAGAAGGTAAGGTTGATAATGGATGGATTTAAAGTAGCCCAAAGTAGACAAAAGTCCTACTCCGATGTAAGAAGAAGGGATCTTGAGTTTAAGGTCAGTGATTCAGTTTACTTGAAGGTCTCACCCATGAAGGGTGTGGTCCAGTTTGGCAAGAAAGGGAAATTTTCCTCCTCAAATAGATCGTTAAGCCAAGGGCTATCCAAACTCTTGAGGATATTCTTAGAGCTTGTGTTTAGGAGTTTAAAGGTAGTTGGGATTAACATCTTCCATTTATTGAGTTTGCTTACAACAGTAGCTACCACTCGAGCATTGGTATGGCTCCCTTTGAAGCTTTATATGGTAGGCATTGTAGATCCCTGGATGGGTGGTTTGATGTGGGGGAGATGGGTTTGCTAGGTCCAGATTTGGTCATGTAAGCCTTGGAGAAGGTAAGGTTGATAATGGATGGATTTAAAGTAGCCCAAAGTAGACAAAAGTCCTACTCCGATGTAAGAAGAAGGGATCTTGAGTTTAAGGTTAGTGATTCAGTTTACTTGAAGGTATCACCCATGAAGGGTGTGGTCCAGTTTGGCAAGAAAGGGAAATTGAGCCCAAGGTTTGTGGGACTTTATAGAATTTTGAGGACAGTTAGTAAGGTTGCATATGAGTTGGAGTTGCCTATGGAGATGAATATGGTTCATGCAGTCTTCCATGTGTCTATGTTGAGAAAGTGTGTGGATTACCCAAGTGCTATAGTTCCCTTAGAGGTTTTGGGTGTTGTAGAAGATAATTTGACCTATGAGGAGGTCCTAGTGGAGATTTTGGATAGACAAGTGAAGAGGTTGAGAAACAAAGATGTAGCTTCCGCCAAGGTCATTTGGATGAATCAACAAATTGAAAGTGCCATACGGGAAGTCGATACGGACGTGAAAAGGCGATACCTATACCTCTTCCACTCTACTCAAGCCAATGGTAATAATTTAAGTCCCCTATGTGATTTCAAGTATTAAGTTTCAGCTCTCACGTCATTTTGTGTGCATTTATATTTATGGTAACAAGTTTATTGTGAATTTTGACATTCATGTTGAGATTTTTGAAAATGATGTTTAAATGCATTGGTTGCATCATGTAGGGCTGAAATCTTCATAATTGCTTCCCTTACGCATGTTTCTTTGACATTCGAGGACAAATGATCCCAAGGGGGAGATATTCAAATGCCCCTCATGTACTTTGAAATGACCCATAATCATAATTTCTATATACCTCAAACTCCGTGCGTGATTTCGAAAATATGACTAGAAGTTTTCTTTTTTATTTCACAAATGGACTTTATCGGGGGAAAAATTGAGTGATGAATAAGTATAACCCAGATTTTAGACGACCTGTACTAAAAAATAATTTTCGCTAATTTTTGAATTCCAGTGGCTATCTGCGCCCTGGCTGCAACACTTCAGGGGCGCGAAGCAATGTATTTTGCAATCCGCGTCTAGTCCGCCTCTCGCCAGGGCGCGGACCAGTGTATTATTTTCCTTGGTTTTTCTGTTTCGACCAAGGGCATCGAGGTCATAGCCCCATGCCCACTTGAACATGAAGTAACCTATACTTAGCCATTTTTCAACTCTATAACTCGCTAAGACCCTCTCTAAAACCTCTCTAAGACTCTATCAACTCTCTCATTAAAATCTAAGGATTTCAACTCAATTTTAGGACTCAAAGACTCATTTCAAGCTCTAAGACTACTTCAATTTCACCTAAAGGAATTCAAGGTTTAAGGTATGTGGGTCTTCTTCCATGGGTCCTTTCACCCATGGAGCCTAACCTTCCCTTTTCATGAAATTGCATATTTTCAAGTTGTATTACCTATAGGTATCTCTTATCATGGATTATGAATATAAATTATGTTGGGGTTTTATGAAGTATTGATTGATTATGCATGACTATCTATTTCAAGCTTATTCCATGAATTGATTTTGTCAATTGAGACTATGCATGTTTTGAGCTTTGAAACTAAGAACTATTATGAGCTTTTGTGATGGACTTCAAGGTACCCTACATGAGGGTTTTACTACATGTTGGTGGATTTATTTGCATTGAGTTAACTCATCTTATTTCATTCTTGAATTGCATGATTTTGAACAAGTATTATGAACCCACCATGTGTTTGATAAAATGACATGACATGAATTCTCAAGTTATTGATAATCTATTACATAATTTAGAAGTCAAGTGACTTCATGATGATTAAGGACTTTCAAGTATGTACTGAATTCATGAAAAGTATCTATAATTTTACAAGTATCAAGTTAAGCCCTATTTCAAGATTTTCACCTCTTGTGACCCATTCATGTTAAAGCAAGGGTTCATATATGATTATGATCTACTCTCATGTTCAAGTTCTGCTTACTACTAGAGGTCAAACATGTTTATGAGCTACTCAAGTCATGTTCTTACAAGCTATTCATGTTATGATTAAAGTATAATTATTTCAAGTATTCCATGGGATTTGACTTAGCACCTATTGAGGCTTAAGATGGGGGCTCGACTCAAGGGGTGCTTATATAACGTCTTTAGTCTCTAAACTATGTGCCACAATAGGATCATGATTATTACCCTTGCTATACTGGTGGATCCATCTATTTCATGTTATCATGTTTGGTTTTCCTTAACAAGTAGACCATACATCGCTGGGGGATGTCATGCCCGGTCACTTAAACCTAGGGGGTGTCAAGCCTCGGAGTCCAAGTTGTAGCTGCTTGGTCTATGTCGGTTCAAGTCACTTCCCACATATGTATGATATATATATATTGTGAAAGATGAATGATTTACAAACATGTTTTCTTATGAGCATTGATCATACATACCATATTAAGATTATATATCTATTACCTATGATTATGCATTTTGACTATATTGGCTTACGTCTTGTTGCATTGCATCCCACATACTTACTACAATCAAACGTACTAATACATACTCTATGCCTATATGATATTACCATGTAGGGATCAGAGCTCCTTTTGATCATCCTCCAAGTGGTTAGTTCGGTATTTCGGAGATAAGCATTAGTGAGTCCTCAAGTGGACACTTGTTATTATGAGGGCGAGCCCGAAAAGTGTCTTGGCCCCCACTCCATTCCAAATTAGAGGTGTTGTTGGGTATTATGATGTACTCATTCTATGAGCTTGATTCTTTTATGCTTTCATGATTATTAAAGTCTTCCCTTAGCCTCACTTCCTTTTTTTATATCTTGAAATGCTTATTTTGTATGCACGACCAAGGATGTGTGATTGATATGCTAAGAGGCTTGTTTGGGGTCCCTTCAGGTTCCCTATTTGCCATGTCACATCTAGGCCCTAGGCTTGGGTCAAGATATACTTATGCTATGAGTTGTATTTCTGGAAGCCTGCTTTCCAATTTATAAGTAAAATAAGCAGGGGATGTGTTGATCGCAGTAGAAGATAATATTGTGTATTGTAAAATAGTTGAGGGTCTATCGGAATATAGTACCCCACAAAGGTAGGGATTGTCCTGGTTATGTTGTTGTTGTCATCAATGTAGAAACCAACTTGTCATATTCTCCTAAGGAAAATGATTATTGAGAAATTTGATTGACCAGTTGTTTCCAGCAGTACAAATGTTGATATTCTTTCCCTATAGGAGGGAGGAGGTTCAGTTAGCATATTCATTAGCCATTTCAGCTCTATTTGCTCCCTCTGATCCAAGGGAACTTTTTCCAACCTAAGAGACTAGTTCTAGATAAAAGAAGAGATTCTTTCTTTAAGTAGCTTGTCAACAATGTATTAACATAAAATATATATGTTTCCTAATGTCCGGCACAGTCAGCTAAGGCTTGTCCAAGTAGAGACACTAAAAGAGAAAACAAGTGTATGGCTTCATAACATAGCGATAAACCCACAAACTTTTCAAAAAAACTTATAAACAACTCAGTGAATGGTCTAGACAGACCAAAAAACTGGAACAAGAAATAGTAGACTTAGAGGATACGCAATCCAAAGACAACAATCCAGAAAGACGTGCAATAGTTAACAAGAAAAAAG
Organism: Solanum ossicruentum; assembly: GCA_025774065.1. Classification (NCBI taxonomy): domain Eukaryota; kingdom Viridiplantae; phylum Streptophyta; class Magnoliopsida; order Solanales; family Solanaceae; genus Solanum; species Solanum ossicruentum. Next base: position 22,791 of record JAOTQR010095734.1, on the reverse strand, counting down.
AAGAATATGTTCAATTCATAAAGCTATAAGATTCAGTATTAAGGAAAAAAGTCAAAGAAAATGGTTGAAATATGGGGATAAAAACATTGTATGTTTTCATAGTATGATAAAAGGGAGAAGGAGTAGACTCAACATTCAGAAAATACAGGATGAAGATGTACTTGGCGAGAAGGGAATGAAGAGATAGCATTGGCAGCAACTCAGTATTTTCAAAAAATATTTAAGCATAAAAAAGCATCATAAGACTACTCCCCACTAGATTTGTCACGACCCAAGTCTAGGGCCTAGTCATGACACGGTGAATAGGGAACCCGAAGGGACCCCAAACAAGCCTCTTAGCATATCAGTCACACATCCTTGGTTGGGAAAGCAAGATAAACTTTAACAAATGCTATAATTAAAAAGGGAAGTAGGACTAAGAGAAGTGTTTGATTATCATAAAGCATAAAAGTGTCAAGCTCATAACATAAACATAATATAGTATCCAATAGCACCTCTAACTTAGAATGGAGGGCGCGCCAAGACACTTCCCGAGCTTACCCTCATGATAACAAGTGTTACACATAAAGAAGTATCAACATAACAACAGTAACTTAGATATTTTCCTCGGACTTGAGAACTCACCAATACTTTTCTCCGAAATACTGAACTACCAAACTAGTACGTTTGGATGTACTACGTATGCGGGGTGCAATGCAATAAGGATATAAGTCATCATATTTGAAATGCATACATATAAGGAATAGATATAATTTCAATATGACATGCATGATCAATGCTTGTAATAAAACATGCTTATAAATTATTCAACTTGCATAATATACCATACATATGTGGGATGAGACTTTAACCGATATGAGCAAGACCAAGAGAGCAATAATATGAAATCCCAATTAATACCCCTCATCAGTAAAGAGGTGGTCTACTTGCCAAGGTAAACCATACTTCACTTTATAGTAACATAATGCATTTGTATGAAGCAGCCCTCCTTACGGAAATATGACCCATTTTGGAAAGGATTTCATGATAAAATGCACTAGATGGATCCACTAGTATAGCAATGGTAATATATATAATCCTATGGTCGCACATAGTTTAGAGACTAAAGACTGTATATAAGGACCCCTTGAGTCAAGCCCCCATCTTAAGCCTCAATCGGTGCTAAGTTTAATCCTATGGAATACTTGAAATAATTATAAGTTCAATAACTTGTGAGAAACATGAAACATGACGTGAGTATCTCTTAAACATGCATGACCTCTAATAGTGAGACTAACTTGAACATGAGAGTAGATAATAATCATACAAGAACCCCTGTTTTAACATGAATTGCTCATAAGAGGTAAAAATCTTGAAATAGGGCTTAATTTGATGCTTGTAAAATCATATATACCTTTCATGAATTCAATACATTCTTGAAAGCCCTTAGTCATCATGAAGTACACCATGTAATAGATCATCAATAACTTGAGAATCCTTGTCATGTCATTTTACCAAACATGTGGTGGGTTCATGATAATTGTTCAAAATCATAAAATTCAAGAGTTAAATAAGATGAGTAAACTAAATGCAACTCAACCCACCAATATAGTAGTAAAACCCTCATTTAGGGTATTGAAATCTATCACAAAACTCATAATAGTTCATAACTCAAATCATGCATAGTCTGAGTAGACAAAATCAATTCATGGAATAAGCTTGAAATAGACATTCAAGCACAATCAATCAATACTTGCTAAAACCCCAACATGATTTATATTCACATTTCATAATAAAAGATATCCATAGATAGTACAACTTGAAACCATGCAATTTTCATAACAAAGAGAGGTTGGGCTCTATGGGTGAAAGGACCCATGAATGAATACCCACATACCTTAAACGTTAAATTCCTTGGAATGAACTTAAAGTAGACTTAGATCTTGAAATGAGTCCTTGATTTATGAAATTGACCTTGAAATACTTAGATTTGAATAAGAGAATCGATAGAGTCTTATAGAGGTTTTAGAGAGGGTTTTTATGAATTATAAAGTTGAAAAATGGCTAAGTATGGTTGATTATATGTTTAAGTAGATAGGGGGCTATGACCCCAATGCCTTTGGGCGAATTAAAAAAACCAAGGAAAATGTTACATTGGTCTGCACCCCAAGTGCAGCGTGGACCAAATGGGACTTCAAAATACATAGTGGCGCACCCTGGGCACGGACAGCCACTGAAAATCATGAAATTAGTGAAAATTGTTTTTCACTATGGGTCTTCTAAAATCTGGGTTATACCCATTTCCAACTTAATTTTCCCTTAATCAAGAATATGAAGTTAGATTTTTGAAATAATGCATGGATTTTGAGATATATGGAAATTACTATTATGAGGCATTCTGAAGCACATGAGGGGTATTTCAATATCTTCCCCTTGGGAACATTCATCCCCTAATGTCAAGAAATATGCGTAAGAGAAGTAATTATGAAGATTTCCACCCAACATATGCACTTAAACATCATTTTTCAAAAATCTCAACATAAATGTCAAAAAACACCACACACATGTTACCATAAACATGAATGCATGGATAATGACATTAGGACTGAAACTTAAGACTTGAAATCGTAGATAGGACTAAAGTTATTACCTTTGGCTTGAGTAGAGTGAAAGATATATGGGTATCGCTTTTTCATGTCCGCCTCGGCTTCCCATGTGGTACTTTCAACTTGTTGATTCCTCCAAAGGACCTTGATGAAAGTTATATCTTTGTTTCTTAACCTCTTTACTTGTCTATACAAAATCTCCACTGAGACCTCCTCATAGGTCAAATTATCTTCTAAAACACCCACAACCTCTAAGGGCACTACTGCACTTGGGTCACCCATGTACTTCCTCAACATGGATACATGGAAGACCGGATGAACCATATTTATCTCCATAGGCAACTCCAACTCATATGCAACCTTACCAATCCTCCTTAAAACTCTATAAGGACCCACAAACAAATGTAAACTCAATATCTCTTCTTCACACATCAGAGTAGGACTTTTATCTACTTTGGGATGTCTTCAACCTCTCCCTTATCAACATCACTTTCTCCAAGATTTCTATAACCAAATTTGGACCTAGCAAAGCCATCTCCCCCACATCAAACCACCCAAATTGGGGATCTACAACACCTATCATATAAAGCTTCAAAGGGAGCCATGCCAATGCTTGAGTGGTAGGTATTGTTGTAAGCAAACTCAATAAGTGAAAGATGTTTATCCAAACTATCCTTAAACTCCAAAACACAAGCTCTAAGCATATGCTCAAGAGTTTGGATAGGCGTTTCGGCTTGGCCATCCGTTTGAGGATGAAAAGTCGTGCTAAGCTTGACCTTGGTACCAAGAACTCTTTGAAAGGACCTCCAAAAATGAGAAGTGAATTGAGTAGCAAGATCCAAAATGATAGACAAGGGTACCCCATAAAATCTAACCAACTCATGAATATACAAGTTGACGTAATCTTCGACACCATAAGTGGTTTTGGCCAGTAGAAAGTGGGCCAACTTTGTTATTCTATCCACAACAACTCAAATAGAGTCAAAGTGTCTCCTAGTCTTAGGCAACCCGACCATAAAATACATGTTGATCTCTTTGCACTTCTAAGTAGGAATCTCTATTTCTTGGGCTAGGTCACCCGACCTTTGATGTTCAGCTTTCACTTGTTGACAATTGTGAAAATCGGATATGAACTTGGCAAATATCCCGCTTCATACCAACCGACCAATACACCTCCCTGAAGTCTCTATACATCTTTGTGAAACTGGGATAAATAGAATAGGATGAATTATGAGCCTCCTTCAAAATCAACTCCCTTAAGTCATCAATATTAGGCACACATAACCTACCTTGGTTCCTAAGGGCACCATCTCCCGCTTGGGTGAAAACCTCCACTTTACCATCCTTCACCAAGGCCTTAAACTCTAGCAAGGCGGGGTCAAGGTCTTGTTTTGACTTGACTTCCTCAATCAAAGAAGATTTAGAACCATCAACAACCACCACACCACCATTTTCAACCTCATCCAACCTAACCCTAATCTAGCCAACCGGTGAACTTTTCTAGCCACCTTCTTGTTACCATCTTTTATATGAGCTGTAATACCCATGGACAATCTACTTAGAGTATCGACCTCAACGTTAGCTTTTCCTAGATGATAATGCACACTCATGTCATAATCTTTAAGGTACTCTAACCACGTTCTTTGTCTCAAGTTAAGATCTTTTCGTGTGAACAAATATTGGAGACTCTTGTGGTCAGTAAACATATCAACATAAACCCCATACATGTAGTGATGCCAAATTTTCAAAGCAAACACCACGACCGCTAATTCAAGATCATGGCTGGGATAATTTCGCTCATGCACCTTAAGTTTCCTAGAGGCATATGCTATCACCTTGCCATTTTTCATCTAACCACACCCTAAACCAATTCCAACCCTTCCCATAGAGCCAAGATAAGAGCGGAGACGAGCTTTTCTTTCAAAGTTTGAAATCTCTATTCATATTCATCGGTCTATATTTATTTTTCCTTCTTTTAGGTCAACTTTTTCATAGGGAAAGCAATAGAAGAGAACCCATTCACAAATCTCTGGTAGTAACCTACCAAACCCAAGAAACTCATAATATCCGATAGAGTCAAGGGTCTAGGCCAATTTCTTATCACCTCCGTCTTCTTAGGCTCCATCTTAATGCTATCATCAGAAACCATATGCTCTAGAAAAGCAACCTATTTCAACCAATATTCACACTTTTTATATTTAGCAAACAACCTCTCATCCATCAAGATTTGGAACACCTCCTCAAATGATTCATATGCTTATCTTCACTCCGGGAATAAATCAATATATCATCAATAAAGACCACCACAAACAGGTCAATGTAGGGTTTAAAGACCTTATTCATGAGATACAAAAATATAGTTGGTATATTAGCCAAGCCAAAAACATTACCACAAATTCAAAGTGCCTATACCTAGTCTGAAAAGCCATCTTGGGAATATCATACTCCCTCATCTTCACATGGTGGTATCCAGACCGAAGATCAATCTTACAAAAGTGACTAGCCCTTTGTAGTTGAACAAAAAGGTCAACAATCCTTGGTACATGGTACTTGTTCTTTATGGTAACCCTATTAAGTTGCCAGTAATCAATGCACATTCTAAGGTAACCATCCTTCTTCTGTACAAACAACACCTATGCATCCCAAGGTGACTTACTAGGCCTTATGAAACCTTCTCCAAAAAATTCCTCAATTGATCCTTCAACTCCTTCAATTCAAAGGGGGAATGGAAATGGGTAGTGAATCGGGAAAGAGGTCTATACAAAGTCTATTTCCCTTTCGGGAGGAACACCAGGAAGCTCATCAGGAAAGACATCAAAAAACTCATTGACCATCAGAACCGACTCAATAGGAAGGACTTTAGACTCAGCATCACTAACCCTCAAAAGATGATAAATGTAACCCTTAGAAATCAACTTTTGGGCTTTAAGATAAGAAATAAATCTACTCTTGACCACCACATTACGCCTTTCACACTCAAGGATGGGCTCCTTAGGGAATTGGAATTTAACCTTATGGGTTCTACAATCAATGGAAGCATAATATGCGTGTAGCCAATCCATCCCAAGAATGATATCAAAATCCACCATATCTAATTCAACAAATTCACAAGGCAAAATTTTATGCAATATGAACACGGGACAATTTCTATAGACTCTTTTAGCAATAATAGACTCACCAATGGGGGTAGAAACTTCATAAGGTTCACACGACAATTTGGGACTCAGATGAAGCTTTTTGGCAACAAAAGAGTAAACAAAGAAAGAGTGGCACTTGTATCTATCAAAGTAAACACATCATAATCAGAAACCTTTAACATATCAGTAACAACATCGGGCACCTTATCCACCCCTTGCCTTCCTCGGAGAGCACAAAACCTATTTTTCCTTGGAGCACCCTCTTGTTGGCCTTCTATTGCACTTTGAACCGTATTAGTACCTTGACCTTGAGCACAACCATCTCTACCTTTTATGTTGAGCATGAACACAATCAAATAACCTTGTGATCCACTTCACCACAACTAAAGCAAGCATTAAAGTTCTTCAAACATGAGCCACCATGGTTTTTCCCACACTTTTGGCACTTAGGATTCTCCATCCCACCATTGCCGCCTTGGAACCTTGGGTTTGACACCCCATCATTAGCGAACTTCTTGCTAGAAGCATTAGAGGACCATTGGCCTTGGAACTTGTGGCCTTGGTGAAACCGACCACCCTTGTAACCTTAGAAACCACCCTTGAATTAAAGCCTCTTGGACTCACCACTTCTTCTCTTTCTAAGATTTTCCCCTTGTAGTTATTCGGCATAAGTCATGAGCCGAGAAATATCCATATCACTAACTAGCATGGCTATACAACACTCTTTATTAACCAAGTCAGACACTCCCGACACAAATTTTTTCATTCTAGCTCTAGGGTCGGCCACCAAATGTGAAGCATACTTGGAAAGCTTATTGAACATACTCCCTCACACTCATGGAACCTTGCTTGAGGTTCATAGGCTCCATCATCCTAACCTCTCTTAGCTCGATAGGGAAGAACCAGTTGAGGAGTACGGCTTTGAACTACTCCTAAGGAATAGCATCATCATCTATCCTCTTCAATTTCCATTAAGTGAACCAAATTTGGGCCACACCTTTGAGTTGGTAGGCTGCTAACTCAGTATTCTCCTTCGAATTTACCCCAATGACAGATAGCACCTTATACACCTCATCAATGAACTCTTAGGGATCCTTATATGCCTTAGACCTATGAAACTCTTGTGGATTCATTCTTATGAAATCCCTTACCCTTGAGGCCAGAGTAGGAGCATGAGGGGCTTGGGCCCCTTAGTTCATTTGGTTGTTCACAGCACAGGCCAGCATTGTGATGGCATCCTGAAACTCTTCTTAGGCTACCCCTCGATCTTGAGGAACTTGTGGAGCAGGAGGGGCCGATTGCTCCTCTGGAGTACGGGCTCTTCTTAGCCTTCCTCTTGGCATCAGCATGATCTAAAAGAAGCAAGAGCATTAGTTAGGAGAAAAACCTTATATTTACGTCTAAAGCACGATATAGACCATGAAGAAGTGAAACATTTCCTAAAACACCTCATAGCCTCCCATTCATAGTTGTGGCGGGCTTCACAACCATAAATAAGACTCTAAACAATGCAGTGTGTTGGATTTCTGAGGACCATTAACAACCTAGTGCTCTGATATCAAGCTTGTCATGAACCAAGCCTAGGACCTAGACATGACACAAAGAATAGGAAATTCGAAGGGACCCTAAACAAGCCTCTTGGCATATCAATCTCACATCTTGTTCATGGAATCAAGATAAACATAAACAAATGCTATACTTAAAAAAAGAAGCGGTACTAAGGGAAGTCTTTGATAATCACAAAGCATAAAATTCAAGCTCATCGCATAAACATAACATACTATCCAATAACACCTCTAACTTAGAATGGAGCAGGGGCCAAGACACTTCCCAGGCTCACCCTCATGATAATAAGTGTTCCACATAAAAAGGTATCAACATAGCATGAGTAACTTAGATATTGTCCTCGGACTTGAGGATTACCAATGCTTTCCATTGAAGTACCAAAGTAGCTACATGGAGGATGATCAAAAGGAGCTCCAGTCCCTATATGGTAATATCATATAGGCATAGAGTATGCGTTAGTACATTTGAATGTACTAAGTGTGCGCGGTTGAATGCAACAAGGATATAAGTCATCATATTCGAAATGTATACATATAAGCAATAGATATAATCTTAATATGACATGTATGATCAATGCTTGTAACAAAAACATGCTTGTAAATCATTTAACTTGCATAATATACCATATATATGTGGGAAAAGACTTTAACCGACATAAATAAGACAAGTGAGCCATAACTTGGAATCCCAATGAATATCTCTCATCGATAAAGAGGTGGTCTAGTTGCCAAGGTAAATCATACTTCACTTTACGGATCATGACTTATTTTGTATGAAGCAACCCTCTTACGAGAACATGGCCCATATCGAAAAGGATTTCATGATAAAGTGCACTAGATGGATCCACTAGTATAGCAAGGGTAATATATAATCCTATGGTGGAACATAGTTTAGAGACTAAAGACTGTATATAAGGACTCTTTGAATCGAGCCCCCATCTTAGGCCTCAATCGGTGCTAAATCTAATCCCACAGAATACTTGAAATAATCATAAGTTCAATAACTTGTGAGAAACATGAAACATGACATGAGTATCCCTTAACATTGTTGACCTCTAATAGTGAGCCTAACTTGAACATGAGAGTAGATAATAATCATACATGAACCCTTGCTTCGACATGAATGGCTCAGAAGAGGTAAAAACTTGAAGTAGGGCTTAACTTGATACTTGTAAAATCACAGATACTTTTCATGAATCTAATACATGCTTGAAAGTCCTTAATCATCATGAAGTCACTTGACTTGTACATCATGTAATAGATCATCAATAACTTGAGAATTCTTGTCATATCATTATACCAAACACATGGTGGATTCATGATACTTGTTCAAAATTATACAAATCAAGAGTGAAATAAGATGAGTAAACTCAATGCAATTTAACCCACCAATATAGTAGTAAACCCTCATGTAGGGTACCTTGAAATCCATCACAAAACTCATAATAGTTCATAGTTTCATAGCTCAAAACACGCATAGTCTTAATAGATAAAATTAATTCATGGAATAAGCTTGCAATAAACATTCATGAGCAATCAATCAGTACTTGCTAAAATCCCAACATGATTTATTTTCACATTTCATAATTGATATTCATGCTCCAACAGTAAAACGGTCGCTATCAAGTATAAACCTAACAAGAGGTTAGGGTTGAATCTATAGGGAATACGGGGTTGACCATATTGACTCACTATCAATCATTTCAAGCATCAGTTAACTATATTCTCTAAAATGGGGGGGGGCGAGGGAGAGGGGTTTGTAATATCAAAGTCAAGAATAATTAAAATACTATACTACTAACGCGAGAAGACAATCAATTTGAGGGACAACTTGGAAATTATGTTTCCCATGATTCGTTAACTCAAATTCACCATGGCATTTGGTCAGCAACCATGGTATTTGAACTAACTGTTACCCATTGTCCCACTCAACCTCCCCTTGTTCAGGTTTGGTTGATTAGATGAGAACACATCAATCGAATCCTATCATCTACTTCCCTTTTCCTATTCATCACTACCATGGTCGGGATCGTGATGGTAGGTGGGATTTGGTGTTGGCCACCACCAAACAACATTCAAAATGAAAGGAAGTACACAATACATGCAAATACCCAAACAAACAAATGCACAAAATCCAGGTTATTTCAAGTCAACTCCTCAAAGTTCCCACAACCCCAAGTTATGGATGCTTAGCTACTCATGGCTAGGGCAAACTCACAAACAATGATTGGAATAAATATGGTTTAGTGATTACCCATGAATAATGAAGAACAAAACCACCTTGATGTTGAAACCACAAGCTTGGATTAATGAAAGTTGAATACAAGTCATATCAGATCCCCCAAAATGGGTCTTCAAAATTAAAATACTAAAATCAACACTAAACCCTAGAAAAGTTCTTTAAGAATATTCAAAGTTCTTGTAGAATATGTAAAGTATCGAATCTATCTTTCAAAAACACTATCATTAACTATTTATAGTATTTACAAAAAGACCCTAAATATAAAATAGAAAATACAACTGGCAGCAGATACAGTCTGCAGTTATGACTCATAGGGTGACCTACGAGTCGTAATAGGGCTTTCGAAATGAGCACTTGTCATTTTGGAATTGACTACTACGATCCATTGCTACAAGTTATGGTCTAATCTATGACTCGTAGTGTCTTCTCATAGTCCTCAGTTGCAGTTCTTGGTCCAAATTTTAGTAACACTATTTCTAGCTACGAGGCACCCTCCTACGAGTCATAGTGAGATATATGACTCGTAGGCTAGCCTCGTATATCTGACCTTCACTTTGCAAATTCTTAATTTTTGAACATTATTTCTTTCAACGATGGCACACTATGACTCGTAGCCTAGGTACGAGTCGTAGGGTGGCTCATATGTCCTGAACTTCATCAAAATCTATAATTTTTTCCCAAAATCATGCCAACTTGTATTTTCTACAAGAACAAAACAAAAACACATAAAACCCATAAAAATTCGTATTAAGAACATGCAAAATCCTATGTTTTAGGCATCAAATGTATTGTAATTTGACAGCACATCAACACCCTCAACTTGGAACTATTGCTTATCCTCAAGCGATGACTCGATCTAAATAGATAATAAGAAACGCATAGCCACTATCCTAATGGCATATACATCACTCAATTCCAACTCAGGTACCTAATTCTCATTTTTAAAATCTAATTGAATAGCCACCAAGCAAACTAGGACATAATGATGCATCTGACAATTCAACTATGACAAGCAAAGGGGTATCAAGAAATCGCAATCACCAAACAAGTCATATGCCAATCATGTCATGCAAATTCCCTCAAAGAAAAGAAGTTCCTCCATCTCAACCAAAATGCATTCATAGTTCAGGGACTTTGAAAGCATCCTCACTCTCACAAATGAAATTCATGCATGATAATCAATACCATAGGCTTGCCTAAATACTCATACTCCATACTTTTGACTAGTTGAATTAGGATCACTCTAGGTATTTATAGGATTGTAACTAAAATGATGAAAAAAGTGCCTGAACATGTGCCGCAAAAATGCCCATAATCATAATTTCCATATATCTCAAAATTCGTATGTGATTTCAAAAATCCGACTTTATATTCATGATCAGGGGGCAAAATTGAGTGAAAAATAGGTCTAACCCTGATTTTAGAGCAACTGTATCAAAATTTTGTTTTCCAAAAATGCAATTTCCAAAGAGCTCTCCGCGCCCTTGGCACAACATGTCCAGGCCACGGAGATGCGTAATTTTTTCTCCAGTTTTCTTGTTCGGTCCAAGGCTTTTGGGTCTTGGGCCTAAGCCTTCCCATGCGTCAAAATACTTATACTTATTCATTTTTCAACCTGATATAATACAAGTTATTCCCCAAAACTTCTCAAACAATTAGACAAATATTTCACTCAAAATCAAGTGTCCCAAACCCATTTCTGAATTCAAAAAATTCAATCAAGCTTCAAGTTCTCATCTCAACCTTCATCAAGGAATTCTCCAAAGTTGAGGTATGTAGGTTTCAACCATTGGATCCTTTCACTCATGGTGCCCAAGCTTCTTTTTTACGTAAATTGCATGTTTCTAAGTTGATTTACTTATGAGTCGTCTTCTTATGAATTTGACTATGAATTATGTTGGGGTTTCATTAAAATGCGACTATTTAAGCATGTTTTGAGCTATGAATCTAAGATCTATGATACGTTTTGATGAGGGATTTCAATATATTTTGCAAGGTGGTATTACCAAGTGTTGGTGGGTTGATTTACTTCAATTTTTCTTGCATGATTTCACTCTTGAATTTCATGGATTTACACTAGCATTACACACTCACCAAGTGTTTGATAAAATGTCTGGTTTAGGGTTCTTGAGCTATTGATGATCCATTGCATGACCTATGACTTGAATGACTTTATGATGATAAAAAGAAGGTATAGATATGTTGTTTTCATGAAAAGTATCTATAGTGTTTCAAGTTGACCACACATTGTTGAGGGGGTTCTATACCTTAATCACCATGGATGGTAAGGTGAGACAACCATCAACCAAATTGAGGGGTTGATAACTCAATCACCATGGATGGTAGGGTCAGACAACCATCAACCAAATTGAATTTTTGATACCTCAATCACCATGGGTGGTAGGGTGAGACAACCATCAACAAATTGAGGGGTTGATACCTCAATCACCATGGATGGTAGGGTATGACAAGCATCAACCAATTGAGGGTTTGATACCTCAATCGCCTCTCCAAGGGGGTTGTTGGCCTTGGACATGATGGTCTCTTACTTCACATAAAATATATTCTATATAAGCATGTTTACTTCAAGCATCACTCATGCATGCCATATTGCTATATGCTTATTTATTGCCTAAACTATGCATTTTGATTATGTTGCCTATCTATTGTTGTATTGCATCCTACATACTTAGTACATTCAAACATAGTAATGCATATGCTATGCCTACATGATGTTACCATGTAGGAATCGAAGCTTCTCACGATCATCTCATCCTCCCCGTGGCTAGTACTATCTTCTCAAAGCAAGTTTCATGAGTCCTCAACTTTGGGGATGATATCTCTTGTTCTTATGATTATGTAAAGACTCTTATTATCTATTTTTATGCTTTTAACTATGAGGGTGAGCCTGGAGAGTTGTCTTGGCCCCCACTCCTATCTATGTATTGGGGGGGTGTTGTTGGAACCTTATGACATGTTAATGCTATACTAATGGCTTGTTATGTTTCTATAGTATCAAGGATGTCTCTTAGCCGTGTATTCCCTTCTAACTATCTCTTATTGTTATTTTATTACTTCTACAACCAAAGATGTGTAATGATATACTAAAAGGGTTGTTTGGGGTCCCTTCGGGTTCCCCATTCGCCATATCACGTCTAGGTTATAGGTCTGGATCATGACAAACTTAGTATCAGAGCACTAGGTTGTCAATGGTCCTTGGAATCCAATACACTGCGTTGATTAAAGTCTTATTCATGGTTGTGTTGTGTACCACAACTTTGAGTAAGAGACGATGAGACATTTTAGGAAATGTTTCCCATCTTCATGATCTATGTGATTCTATAGAAGTTAGGTAAGGTTTCCCCTCTAACGAATGTTCTTTGCCATTTTTTAGAGGAAGAAGAGCTTGCACACCTAAGGAATAACCGGCTCATGGAAAGCTCCGGGATGCTCTCACCTTGTTAGCTCAATCCATCACTAATCAACTCAATCAAGGGGCCTAAGCTTATCATGCTCTTACTCCAGCATCTCGGGTAAGGGATTTAATGAGGATGAACCCACCAGAGTTAATGGGTCTAAAGTGGATGAGGACCCTCAAGAATTTATTGATGAAGTATACAAAGTGTTATCAGAGGAGAAGGCAGAGATACTAGCTTTCCAACTCAAGGGGGTGGCCCAAATATGGTATACTTAATTGAAGGAGGAGAAGGGGAACAATAATGTAATCTTTTGGAAGGAGTTTAAGGCGGCTTTCCTCAACCAACTCTTCCCCCTTGATCTTAGGGAGGCTAAAATGATGGAGTTTATGAATCTGAAGCAAGGGTCTATGAGTGTGAGGGAGTATGCCCTTAAGTTCAATCAACTCTCTAAATATGCTCTACACTTGATTGCCAACCCGAGGATAAGTTTGTGATAAGAGTATCCAATTTGGTGAATGAAAAGTGTCATGCTGCTATGTTTATTTATGACGCCCCACCTCATGACTTATATTGAACAATTGGAGGGGGAAAAGTTGAGAAAGAGGAGAAGTGTTGAGGCCAAGAGGGCCCATTTTGAGGGTAAGTTCCAAGGTCCTAAGGGTGGTCGATTCCATCAAGGCCAAGGTTTCTCAAATATTCCTAATAGAAGGTTTGCAAATGACTACCCAAGAGCCCAAGATGATGGTAGTATGGTGCCTAATGTTATGTGTCCAAAATGTGCTAAGGGTCATGGTGGCCCATGTTTGAGGGATACCAATGCTGGTTTTATTTGTGGAGAAGTTTCCAACAAGATGTTTGATTGTCCACGTAAGCGAAACAATGGTAAGTATGTTCATCCACAAGGTCAGGGTGCAAATGTGGTCCCTTTGGGAAGAGGAGGCCAACAAGGTGGTGCTCCAAGGCACAATTGGTTCTATGCTCTTCAAGGGAGGCAAGGGGTTGATGAGACGCCAGATGTTACTACCGATATGTTGAAGTTTCCTTTGAATTTGATGTGTATGCATTGATGGGTCCGGGAGGCACTATCTCTTTCATTACTCTTTCTGTTTCTAGTGGGTTCCATATGTGTCCCAAATTGTTATGTGAACCTCTCTTTGGTGTCTACCTCATTGGTGAGACTATTGTTGCTAGAAAGTTCGTAGAGATTGTTCCCTGGTCATGTTGCATTTAGTTCTTGCCTTGTGATTTTGTTGGATTAGATGTGGTGGATTTTAAGGTCATACTTGGGGTAGATTTTAGTTGCATGCATATTGTTTCTCCTTTGATTTTAGGGCCTATAAAGTTAGATTCCAACTCCCTAATGAACCCGGCCTTAAGTGGGGGAATGTATAGTTGTAGTGAAGGGGTAAGTCCATTTCTTGACTTAAGGACCAATTGATCTCTAAGGGTTGCATTTATTATCTTGTAAAAGTTAGGGGTATTGAACCTAAACCATTTCTATTGAGTTGATCCAATGATAGATGGGTTCTTGATATTCTTTCCTATATTTTGAATTTGGGGTAGTGTCTTTTGGCTTGGCTAGTGCACCAACCATGTCCGTAGGTCTCATTAATAGGGTCTTTAATCCCTACCTTGTTATGTTTGTAGTGGCCTTGGTGATAATATGTTGGTTCATTACTTTACCACAAATAGGTCACCCTCAACTAAGGGTTTTAGCCTAAGGTGAAGTACACAATATCCATTCTTGAAACCAGGGCCACTTTTGGTAGTCACCCTCAACTTAGGCTTTTTGCCTCCATCAAGGTTCAGTTCAAGGATAGAATAAGAACAATATCAAGGTATTTCACAAAACAAGGCTAGGCTAGCTAGGTGTCAAGGAAGAATAGGTATATGTAAAGCTCAAAAATCTGGAACAAAGGTTAAACCACTACATTTGGTAGGTCATTTAGGCAAAAGTGGACTAACTTAAAGAACAATGTCCTAAGGTCTTTTTCTAATCAACCACATCTCCAATCCAACCTTAGAGTAACAAGGCAAGTTTTGAATCAGCACACAATGCATGAATATGATAAAATAAGCTCACACACACATGGCGTTGCATACACACTCAATGTAGACTCACAGGTCATGCTTCAAGCATCAACTTGCCTTCTCTTTATCAGAACAAACATTTCCAAATCAATCATATGCAAGAATACTATGGTAACCAACAATCCTAAAATTTTCAAGGGTACCCAATTTTTCAAAACATACATAAAATCATTCAAGATTATGCATATGCCAAAAGTAATAATCACTATATATCTACAAATTATCTATAAAACCTAAACATGTTGGTTCAACAGAAAGTAAACTCATCCACGAGGAAAAAGAAATACAGCAAGAAAACCTTGGGATCAAAAATAGGAAAGTTATGGGCTAAAGGTTACTCAAACTTCACCCTAGTCCATAACTTCCCACACCCCACCACAAAAATGATAGCTTATCCTCAAAGTAAATATATATATATAAAAGAAAAAATGAAAATTTAAAGTCAATCATCCACATAAAAAATAAAAGAAAACATCCAAAAGTATCCAAAAACCATAAAAATAAAGCGTGTAAAATGAGAACACATTATCTAAAAATAACGAGTATAAGGGTCAAAAGTAGCAAATGTAAGGTGCTCATACATCGGAATCCATCTGATCCTGGGAATCTCTATCCTCCTGGGTGGTCTGGGCTATAGCTGTACCCGAGCTACTGGCTCTTTACAATATCTGCTACTCCCGAGCCTTCCTCATCTCCTCCATGGCTAAGGACTCTCGCACATTCATCTGCAATCTACTCCTCCAGCTCTGCCACCTCATCAGCTGTCCTGGACTCTTCTTGTTCACAATTGTGTCATCACTCTCCAGGGGCCTCTTCCTGTGGGCATGCGGGCAATCATCAAATAAGTCGATCACATCATCACCCTCTAATGCCTCCCTGGGACTGCTATCAGGGCCGCTGACGTATTCATCAGGTTAGCCTTGAACTTGGCCGACTGTTCCTTTACAGCTGCCATGTCAGCAGGTTGTGCACCCTCAAGCCTCTTCTGGACCTGTTCCTCAAAGGCGCTGACCCGAGCAACCATCTCAGCAACTCTCTGATCTATAGTATCAATAGGGAATGCTCTGGCTCTCTCTTCCGAGTTGCGGACCATCTGATGAACTCATCGCTTGATCTGGTTCATCGTTCTACTCAGCTGGAGCTCTGTCTTCTCTAACCTACACACCAAATCCTGAAAAGCAAAAGCAGACATAAGAGGATAGTCTGCGGAGGCAACCAGAGTAGTAGAATGGCTTTACCTCGATATCAACAGCTAGAGGTAGCTTTGGTGCAACTGGAGTGGAGCTAGTGGTAGTTGGATTTGACTCCTGAGTATGTGCCTCTGGAGGAAATGGGTCTATGGATAGGAGGAAAAGCTACTCTCTATAGGGCCATCGAGTTTTCATCAGCCTTAATTAGGTTGGAATCCATAGTGTGCACGGCCTCTGCATGTGGGTTGGGGTGGAGAGACACACACTTAGCCTTATTGCATAGTCTGTATATCAGGATAAGGAATGACAATGAGGTTTTTTTCCGAATAGCAGACTCGTGGATCTGCTCTGCCATAACTCGATCCCAAGCGATCTCGTAGCCAACTAAGATACTAGCCAGTAACATAGCCCGCTCTAGAGAAACAACATTATTTGTAAATGTAGGCCTGATACACCATCGGATAATGGACAACCAGAATTTGGTTAGGAAGGATAGGTGAGACTTCACTATCAATACAGCGTGGTTTGTGACCTACGTAGGCTCGTCACCACCTTCAAAGATATAGCTAGCGATCCACCTGAGGAGATTAGTTTTCAAGTCCACATTCTTCTCACTCACTACCCACCTCATCTTCTCGATCTTATCATCATATTTTACAGTGGTGCATGGTAACATGTAAGTCGGCCCAAACTGAACCCCCTTGATGGTCTCCTCAGAAATATCGACCAGTTGACCCCGAACTAAGACTTCTCGCAACCTAGGCTCTCCATGGCTTTCTTCCCCTTAGGAAGATGTCTGAAAATACTAGTAGCATTTACTCTCGAACTAGATATGGGGCACACTTACCCAACCTCTGTGATAGTCACCTCAGTCTATGACGGTCAATCTCCGCTTCCAAGTCTAGCACCCTACTCAGCCCTGAATCATTTAGCCTCGACTCCATGTGAAATTAACGAAAAGGTTTTCCCTGTCCCTTTAGCTCCAACCCCTTGTCATAGATAGCCTTCATGCCCTCGATTCCCCATCTGATATTTCTGGGATCAGTAGAGAAAACAGATAGGTCGACGAGGGTTGTGACTTTAGAGCATCATGCTGGGTCTGGGATGCCTCTTATGAACCTGTCTCTAAGTATGAGGGGCTGCTACCTAACCCATCTCCATTGCCATCTTTCCATCAGGGTCTGTGCAGCTCTGGATCTTGTCTAATACATATTTTCCTCAGGGTCAATCCTGACTCTATGGACCACTTCAGATCTCTCAGACTGTTCGATATCGGAGGTTCATCTACTAACTTCCTATGAAAGGCCTGAATAGCATTTTTATCCTAAGGAGGAATTGTACCTAAAAATCACACCCCTTACCATAAATAAGAACCATTATGTCTAAACAATCAGAAATCACACAGAAAAAAGAAATATGAAGTAACAGAAACTAAGAATACACAAAAATTTCATTGAACCAACTGTAGATTTGCAGGTACGAGGCACAGGTACGACTCGTAGGGTGACCTATGAGTCGTAGTCTGGGCTTGTTGCAGATTACAAAATATTATTAAAGCATAAGATAGGTCCTACGGGTCCCTATGGTTCGTAGTGGACATTATGACCCATTGGTGGGTCTCATATGGTAAATGGTAAAGAACCATAGGTTACTGTTGCTCCCTACGAAGGGCCATTATGACTCATACGATATCCTACGGGTTGTAGGAAGGCCTCGTAGTAAGAAACAACTGGCACCTGTAGTGTATGTACCTTCACTACACAAATCACCATCAATCAAAACATCATTTAAACATTATTTGAAGCAATTCTCAATCAATTCAACAGGTATGACAAGTAGGACCATAGTCATGAACATCCAAACCACGAGTACTCCACAAATTTTATCAAGAATTCGACAAACAACCAACATCTTCCCTGAAAAGTTCAACAGCTACCTAAGAATAATCTATCCCCAAACTCACAACAATCACACAAGCACACGATAAGGGTATCTCAAACGATCATTCTCAACCCAAACATACCAACATCAACCTAATTCCAACCCCGACATGAATTCAAAAGTTGATCAACCAACAATTATGCACTGCACAAATACGATTGACATGTCAACATCATAATTAACTAACAAAGGCGATAGGACAATTCAAAACCACACTAGGGAATTTTAGTTAACCAAACCCTAATTCTCATGTCTACGAAACAATATTTCTCATGGGTACTTTCAATATCGCTAATAAACACACAACAATCCAACAATTTAAGAAGTTATAACATGTGTTCATAGTTTAACCAAGAAAACATAACACTTGAGAAAATGATAAGCAAGAAGATGCACTAAGGGAGAAATGGAGAAGCCAAAAACTTTAGAAAGATGGACCCATCGGAAAAGCTTACTAGAAAGTGATGTGGGTTGGAAAATTTAATTGGAATAGTAGAAAAGTGGTACGGGAAAACTTTGGAGGAAAGTAACCGTCTAAAATGGGGAAATTAGGGGTGAAATTCATTTTGACCCTTAATATACCCTAAACGGATCAACTCTTAAAATACTGCATTTTAAGCCTATGGAACCCCGACTATGAGTCGTGGGGCTTCCTACAACTCATAGCCTTGGTCTCGTAGCAGACCCAACACTTAGAAAAATTCAAAAATCATACCTTGGCACTTCAAACCCCGCATACAACTCATAGGGGACCCTATGAATTGTAAGGTTGGCTCGTAGTGCATATGCCAATTTCAGTCACACATTGTTTCCCTCTATGAGGCATGCAAGACTACAAGTTGTAGTGTGCACTATGGCTCGTAGGCTCGGTCGTAGAGGCTGCTTCAAATGCCATTCTTCATACTTTTAGAACTTGACTCACACCTGCAAACCAAAATTCAAAACATACCAATCTTCAAAAACAACACAACTGATCCAATGTTTTTAAATTCAAAACCACAAATCAATACGCTACCTAACAATTCAAACAACAAAAATAAACTTAAACACAACACAAAAACATGAAAGATACTTGAGTTACCTCCCAAGAAGCTCCTTGTTTAATATCATGGCTTGACTTAGTCATTATCCATCATTAGAAATCCTCGATAGCCCACACTTTGCTTTTGAGCTCATTCGGGTGCTTCATTAATTGGCAAGTCTGAAAAATATCATTGACCCTAAACTGAAGTTCACCAAAATCCATATCCACCAAGGCTCTCCTAATGGCCAGAAATAGTCTTACCAATATAATAGGCACCTCAAAATCTACCTCACAATCAAGGATCACGAGATCAGCGGGAAAGATGAATTTATCAACTTTTACAAGCACATCAGAAAGTATTCCTTCAGGATTTTTGATAGGTCTATCTGCCATGACTAACAACATTCTTATTGAAGTAGGCGTACCAAGACCAAGCTTTTTGAAAACGGAAAGAGGGATCAAATTAGTGTTTGCTCCTAAGTCACACAATGCCCTTGTGAATT
This sequence comes from Solanum ossicruentum, assembly GCA_025774065.1. NCBI lineage: Eukaryota > Viridiplantae > Streptophyta > Magnoliopsida > Solanales > Solanaceae > Solanum > Solanum ossicruentum. The sequence goes on along the minus strand of JAOTQR010095734.1, from coordinate 3,094 downwards.
CTACATCTCCAATGGTGCAAGGAATAGTGAATACACCGAGATCCTCTCTGTTATGAACAAGGCATTTAGTCATAATTGCACTACATTGTTGGAGCTCTTCCAAAAGCTCTTGGCTCAACGTGCGCTTCTTGGTCACCAAATCTGTCATATACTTGGAATACCTGGGGAAGAGGCTCAACATGCGCTTTCTTGGTCACCAAATCCTTCATGTAATTGGCATACCCGGGCATCATCCCCAATGCTTCTAGAAGGGGGATGCTAATAGAAATTGCTTCAACATAGAAAAGAAGTGTTTGAATTTACCATCCTCCTTCTTTTTCATGAGTCTTTGAGGAAAAGATAGAGGGGGTTTTAGGATCCTCTTTGATCTTTCTTGCCCATTCACTTCTTCACTTCACATCTCATTTATCTCCAAACCTTCTTCACCAACATCAACCTTGTCGTCAACACCCTTCTCACCAGCTTCATCATCAACCACCAGCATTTGGGGATCTACAGTGTTTCTCCCATTTCTTGTCATAAATGCCATGCAATATCCATTATTCTTTGGATTTTGAACCATGTGTCTTGGCAAAGTAGCTTTTTGGTGTTGGTTCAATTGAGAAGAAACTTGGCCAAAATTGTTGCTCTAATTGCTTAATGGCCACCGAATGGGACTCTATCCTTTGGTTTATACTTGAAATATCTGATTTCATCACTTTTAATGTCTCATCTTGATGGTCAGCCCTCTTCAACAACTTGTCAAACATTTCCTCAATCCTAGAAGCGCTAGACTCGGCATCACAATTGTGGGAAGGCACATAAGGACCATTTCTATAACCATCTCTTCATCCCCATTCAGCCTCCGATACTCTTTCTCATTCATAATAACTGCCATAACAATCTCTACATGCTCCCTCATGATTGTAGTTACTACCTTGATTCTCGAAACCTTGCTTTCAATAGTTTGAGTTAGACCTGTGGGCATTGTTTCAAAAACCCGCCGCATAATTACTCACAAAGCAAGCATCTTCCTCAAAGAAGGGTTCTTCATATATGGGCGCCTTTGGAGGTTGGTGAGTCACCGTATGAACACTTGTTTGGTTTTGTTTCAATACCAAGTCCATACTTGTGCAAAGTTGAGCAAATTGTTGCATGATCTCCTCATTTACCTTGGCTTACTCATTGTTGGTGCTCACCGCACAAGAATTTTTAGTAGCACCTCCCTCTCTTTTCCCCCATGCTCTATTTGTTTTAACCATTTGCTCCATTCTTTCAGCGATTCATGCAAAAGGTTGATCGAGGAACATGCCTCAAATATTGGTATCAGGGAAAGCTTGACTATTCTCATCAAGATTTCGATAAAAGATCTCTACTAAGGTATCATCGACAATTTTGTCATCCGAAACCACCCTCAAGCACTTGCCGAACCTTTCCCACGTAGTATTAATCGAATCACCCAGCAATTGCTCAAAGTTGTTTATTTGATCTTTGAGGATAAACTTTTTGGACCTTGGAAAATAACTTTCTAAGAAGGCTCTTTGTAGCTCAGCCCAACTTGTGATTGAACTTTCCGGAAGCTCGGATAACAAAATTGTCGCATTTCCAGTCAAAGATAGAAAGAACGTTCTCAACCCAACTGCATCCATCGAAAGATTTTATGGACCCATCACACTCTTGCAAATAAATGCAACATTATCGAGAAGGCTATGTGGATCCTCCGAAGGTAGCCTTGTGACCAAATCATGATTTTGAAGAATTTGTAGGAGACCACTAGACATGGAGAACTTTATGTCGACTCGTAGAGGAGGCAATACTATTGCTCCCATAACATCCATAGCCAAAGGGATCAACCTATGTTGGTGAAACGACCCCAAAAAGTGCACGAAAACATGCCTTGGAAGTTCCCCGAATCTTGTTTTCCATATATCTAAAAATCCATTTGAAATTTTGAAAATACGACTTCATATTCTTGTTTAGGGGTCCAAATTTAGTGTGATAAGGGTCTAACATAGAATTTAAAGAAAAGGAATCGAATTATGAAATTTCACTTGGTGCAATTTCCAGTGAGGGTCTGCGACCCCTCCGCGACACGGAGAGGTGTATTTCCTGCACTGTCTTTTCCTAGTTCAGCCAGATTTTTTTAAGTGTTGGATCTAATTTTTCCCAAACATATTTTCACCTATAGTTAACCTTATTTCATTCTCGTATCACCCAAAACATTCCCCAATAATTCTCCAAACACTTAGACTCATTTCTAACCCTAAATTCAAGTCCAAACCTCAAGGCCAATCTCAAGGATTTCTTCAAGGATCTTACCCAAGCTTCACGTATCTATTAAAGTTTTCCTCAAAAACTTCACAAAAGCTAAGGTATGTAGTGTTGAACCTTTGGTTCCTTCCATCCATAGTGCCTAAACCCTCTTTTACTTAATAATGGATGATTTAAAATTGATTTTACATGTGGGTCTTGTATATTGAGAAATTTGTTGCACAGTGATTTTATTTCATGAAAGTATGATTATTTTAGCATGTTTTGAACTCTAAATCTTGGATCCAATGTTGGATTTGATGAGTGGTTTTGATGTGAATGTCTTGGGGGTGTTGCAAGGTGTTGATTGATGGTTTTACTATAGATTTTCTTGCATGATTTCATTTCTAAATTGCATTGTCTTTTACCCCTATTAAACACACCCAAAGTGTTTGATAAAATGTCCTATTATGATTTGTTGAGGAAATGAAGGTCCAAAGCATGAGATATGATATGAATGATGTTATGATGACGAAAAGAACTTATGTATACAATATAATTGACTATATAATGATGAAATGAGCTTATGCATATGATCTACTCTATATAAAGTGTTGTATTAGACCACGCCCGTTTTGGAGGGATAAGAGCCTGGATAACCTAGATGAGGGTTAATACTTATCCACTAGGGTGATGGGGTGGCATCATCACCAACCTAGATGGGGGTTTATACTCATCAACCAAGATGGGGGTTCATACTCATCCACCTAGGTGATAGGACGGCATAATTCATACTTATCCACCTAAGTGATGGGGTGGCATCATCACTAACTCCAAGGGGTTCATACCTTGGAAATCTAGCTTG
>JAOTQR010095715.1:0-30802 GCA_025774065.1 Solanum ossicruentum | reverse complement strand
CCAAAATGAGGCCCTTTAAGAGGGGATTATAAGCAGCAAACTCCACCCTCTTACACTTAGCAGAAAATTTCAGCTTTATCATTCTTTCTCTCTAAACGTTTCTTGACCTAGAAGCAGCAGCCAAAGGATCTCTTAGTCTTCATAAGGAGTTTCTAAACCTTGAAGATAAAGGTAAGTAACTATATTTTTGTATTTTGTATGATTCCTTCATGAAAATCAAGAAGTAGATGATGGTATGCTTTGCTGGAAATTTTGGACAACTTATGTCCAAAAAATTGCTGCACTCTTTTCTTTTGTTTTAGTGATTTAAAAATGGTTTGTGGGCTGTATTATGAAGAGAATTTGATGTTCTTAACATTGTATGAGTTATATATGCATATGTATGGTTGCTGCCCAGATTGTTTTTCAATTAACAAAAGAGTTTTCTTGTGTTATCTTAAGTATGATGTTGGTTCGAAGTTGTGGGTTGCTGGAATTAAGGCTATTGACTCATGTCCTAAATGACTTCTTGGATGATGTTATAAGATTGTATTATCACTGTTGGTATGTGTAAATGTTGTTGGAAAAGTTTGGTTAGAATTGGAAAAGGTTTGGAATTGTCGTCGTCGAAATGTAGCAAAGATGGGAGTAATGTTATGCTGTCCATTTGCAAGTTGTGTAGAATTATAGTATGTTCCTCCACGACTTACTCCTGATTTGGGATTTCTTTAAGACTATATTAAGACTGGTTTTATGTGGTAAAATTATTGAAAATAATATTGGTAAAGTTAAAACAGTTCCGAGATTATTGACGTTGAAGTATGGTGAAAGGATATAATGTTGTGTTGCTTGTTTGTATGTTGAGAATAATTGTTGTGTGTTGTGTTTATGGGCTGTTATGGAACTATAAGGGACTAAAAATAAGATATACATGACATGTACATAAGGATGGCTGTTAGAAAATATATCTATAAGTGAAAAGGTTGAAGAAATGTCTTTGCGTCACTAAGTGAACTCTTGTGGATGACCATTTTTATGATTTTGGACTATCAAAAAGTGTTTCTTTGCTGCTAATATATGATGTCGATAAATATTTGGAGGTAAGGAAGCCACTCCAAGGAAGTAACAAGGCCATACAATGAGGTATGTAAGGCTACTTGAATTCATATCATTTGGCATGAAACATAGAACCTTCGGTAAGTAAAGGTAATTATCTATTCCAACATGACAAGAAGCCAAGTATCTAATCTTAAAATGTTCATATACTCCTATATATAGTTACCTTCAAATCTATATACATACATGGATAACTAGCACATGAGTTCTTGATGATAAACAAAGTTCATGAGTTATTTCATTTCATACAAATTTTGTTGCTTATGTAACATCCTCTCTTAATTGCTATGATGTCTTGAATGATTATTTTTCATGTTATATATTGCATATACAGCCCTAAAGCTCCAATAGTATGACCACCAAAATAATAATCTCAAAGGTAATTGAAAGATAAAGAATATAGTTTTGATGGGTGGTAGCCCAAGGGGGTTCAAGAAGAACCTAGCAAAGGGACAAACCCGATACAGTTTACCACTGATCAATTGGTCATTTACAGTTTATGATGTGCACAGATTATACAGTAAAGGTAAAGCAATATAAAGGATTTCAAGTATATGATTCCAAAATATATCCAAAGGTGGTCTCTTATTCCATACAATTGCTTAGATTCATTTGAAGTTGTTATTTTATATACAGTATTTAATGCTTTACATATTCAGTACATTATCTCGTACTGAGTCCATTGCAGGGGACCTGCATTTCATGCTGTAGGTACAGGTGCTAGTAGATCCCCCCGGTAGGATTACAGGATATTCAACTTCTATTACCAAGCTCCAGGTTGTTCCAGAGCTTTATGTTTGTCAAAAGTTTATATGGATGTATTATATAGTTATTCGAGGCGAGGACCTGTCCCGACCCTTATTTGGTACTTCCTATTATCTAGAGGCTTTGTAGACTATGTAAATTAAAGTGTGGTCATGTTTTGTACTTTTAATACCATGGCCCCAACGGCCTAGTCACATGCACTTTCTTTTGGCATATATCAATGTTTACTTGCATTCAGACATGTTGAGTATAGAATTTCTTTATAAAATGTATAGAAAGTGCATAAATACAGGTTGGCTCTCCCGAGCCTTATCGGTGATAGGTGTCGGTCCGCCCTAACGGGATTTGGGGCATGACAGTATACCATATCTGGGCAACCTGCTTGAGTTGGTATGTCGCCAACTCCACCTTCTTTTCCTGTCTAACACCCATAATAGCCAACACTTTGTACACCTCGTCAACAAATTCTTGAGAATCCTCATCCACTTTAGACCCATTGAACTCCAATGGGTTCATCCTTATAAAGTTCCTCACCCTAGATGATAGAGTAGAAGCATGAGGGGCTTGGGCCCCTTTACTGACTTGATTAGCAATGGCTTGAGCTATCAAAGTGAGAGTATCCCAGAGCTCCACATGAGCCTGTTGTTCCTCGGGTGTGCAAACTCTTCTTCCTCTTGCTTCAGCATTGATATAAAAATGGCTAAAGAACATTTACTAGAGGGGAAACCTACCTAACTTCTATAGCAAGACATAAATCGTGAAGAAGGGAAACATTTCCTAAGATGCCTCATAGCTTCTTACTCATAGTTGTAGTGCACAACACAACCATGAATAAGACACTAATCACCGTGATGTGTTGGATATCGAGGACCATTAACAACCTAATGCTCTGATACTAAGTTTGTTATGACTCAAACTTAGGGTCTAGATGTGACCTGGTGAATGGGAACCCAAAGGGACCCCAAACACGCTACTTAGAAGATCTTACACTTCCTTGGTCATGGAAGCAATAAAACAACAATAAGAGAAAGTAAAAAGGGATAAATAGGGCCACAGGACAACTTTAATACCATAGAAATATAGAAGGCAAGAGTATAAAATCAATACATCATAAGGTTCCAATAACACCTCTAATACCTAGATAGAAGTATGGGCCAAGACAACCTCTGGGCTCACACTCTTAGTTATGAGTTTCCAACCTAGAAAGAGTCAATACATAGCATGAAAATCAAGAGACATATGCCCTCGAATTTGAGGACTTACCAACTTGCTTTGAGAGAAATCATACTAGCCACATGGAGAAGGAGGATGACCAAGTAGAGCTCCGGTTCCTACATTGTAACATCACATTGGCATAGAGTATGCGTTAGTACATTTGAATGTACTAAGTATGTAGGATGCAATGCAACAAGCGATAGGAAACACAGGCAAAATGCATAATCATAAGCAATGGATAGCATAATAACAATATGGCATGTATGAATGATACTTGAAGTAAAACATGCTTATATAGAACATATTACGTGTGTCGGCAGAGATCATCAATTGGTTAATGGGTTTACCACATCCCATCCTAGCTTATTGATGTATCAACCCCTTAATCTGGTAATGGGTTTACAAGCCCCCATCCTAGGTTATTGAGGTATCAACCCCTGAATTTGGTTAATAGGTATACCACCCCTGTCCTAGGTGATTGAGGTATCAACCCCTCAATTTGGTTGATGGATGTACCACCCCCACCTAAGGTGATTGAGGTATCAACCCCTCAATTTGGCTGATAGTTGTCAAACCCTACTATCCATGATGCTTGAGGTATCAACCCCTCAATTTATTATGGTCAACTAGCAACACTATAGACATTCTTTCATTAAGTCAACACATATATACATGACTTTCATTGTCATAAAGCCATTTATCTCATATACCATGCTTTAGATCATCAATGACTCAAGAATCCATAACTGGATATTTTATCAAACACTTGGCGAGTGTGTTATGCTAGTATAAAATGATGCAATTTAAGAGTAAAAACATGTGAGTAATTCTAAGGCAAATCAACCCACCAATACTTGGTAAAACCCTCATTTGAAATACATTGAAAACACCCATCAAATATCAAGAGAGAGCATAGTTCTATAGCTTAAAACATGCAAAATCATAATTGGCAAATCATCTCATGTTATAGACTTAAAATGAGCAAACATGTGTTTCCAATCACACTTTTATGAAACCCCAATATAGTATATGATCACAATCACTAATGAATAATATTCATAAGCAACACAACTTGGGAAAATGTAATTTTCATAGAAATGGAAGATTGGGCATCATGACTGAAAGGACCCAATGTTTGAAACCCACATACCTTAGACTTTGAGTTTCTTGAAATTAAGTGGTTAAAGACTTGAAGCTTGGAAGTGGGTCTTCGAATCCAAAGTTTGGTCTTGAGTTTCCTTGAATTTGTATTGGGTTTTTAATGCAGGCTGTTGAGAGAATTTGAGAATGTGTTCAAGTTGAGAGTAATGACTTTGATCCTTCGGAATAGAGTTTAGGTCTTTTGGGGAGGTTAAAGTAGCATTGGAAGTCTAAAAAGGGTCATTAGAGTAGAATAAATTCTCAGAAACGTCATTAATGAACGAATGGAAAAATTGGAAAAGTGATGCACAATTAAAGGCCCTACGGGTCGTATAGCACTCTACGGGTTATGTCGAGTGCCCGTAAGATGAGAGTTGGTCAAAAATTGGACGTTGTAACACTTAGAAAAATTAGTGTCATCATCACTTTGACGAGAGCTTCTACGGGCTGTGTGGTGCTACACGGTCCGTTTAGTGGCCCGTGGAGTTACACTTGGTGAGAAAAATATTGCCGAGAGAATCCATACCAATGACTATGAATTGGGAGACCTTCCCTGGCTCGTGTGGATGGTCGTGGCACAACACTTGGCCAAAAACTCCTCCCATGCTTACTAAGCTTCACTTACACACACTCCACGGCTAGCAACACGGTCAATGGCAAGTCACACGTCCCGTGCCACTGGCCTTATCACATGCCTTAGATAAGAAATGGTCTTTTCTAGCTCAAGGCAACCCAAATGACCCGTCCAAAGCTCCCCTTCCTGTTAAAGGTGTCCCTGTGACATCACTACACAGGAGGGTCTCACAAAAACAGTCATAAATCCTTCATCTGAACTCGGAATGAGATGAAACTAAGTGTGTTGGAAAGATAACTCAAAGGGATTTCATTTGACATATCGTGGGTTGTCTAGTTCGAAGTGGATAAAATTTATTCTCATTTAAAGTTGACCCTTACAAAGACCAACACCCAAAATTCATCCCATAGGGAATTCTTGAACTCGTCTAAATAATAGAAGTCTCCCATGACCCTAATACACTCCTTACCTGAACAAATGAAGCTTGAAACATAGATATATAAGAGCATGGAGGTACAAGGTGTCACATTAACAAGCCTCCTATAGTGTCCGTACAAACCCAAGAAGCTCCTAATGTTGGATGGAGACAATGGCCTAGGCCAATTTCTCACAGTCTCCACATTATTTGGATCAACTCTAATACCATCACTCGAAATAATGTGACCAATAAATGCCACCTCTCTTAGCAAAATTCACACTTGCTAAACTTGGAAAAGAGTTGTCTATCTCTCAATTTTGAAATACAATCCTCAAATGGTTTTCATGATCTTTTACATCCGATGAATAAACCAATATATCATTTATGAACACCACCACAAACATATCCAAATACAATTTGAAAACCCTACTCATCAATTCCATGAAAATGGTGGATGCATTTGTTAGTCCAAATGATATAACCAAAAACTTAAAATGACCATACCGAGTTCTAAATGCCATCTTTGGAATGTCATCCTCCTTCAACATCAGTGAGTGGCATCTGGACTAGAGATCACTCTTTGAAAAGTAGCTTACACCCTGTAGTTGATCAAATAGGTCATTGATCCTTGGATTAGGATTTTATTTTTGATGGTTACCTTATTTAATTGACATTAATCCGCACACATCTGAAGTGAACCATCCTTCTTCCTCACAAACAATACAGTAGCATCCTATGGTGACATACTAGGTCTTAAGAATCCCTTATCAAGCAAATCCTTTAATTGTTCCTTGAATACCTTCAACTCTGCCTTTGCCATCAAATATGGAGGTATAGAAATATGTTGGGTGTCAGACATAAGATCAATAGCAAAATCAATTTCCCTTATAGAAGGAATACCGAGAAAACCATTATAAAAAGACATCGGAAAACTCATTAACTGTGGGAACCGAATCAAGAGTAGGAACCTGAGAATCAACATCCATTACTCGAACATAACAATATCGACAACCTTTGAAAATTATTTTCATAGCTTTCATATAAGAGACAAACTTCCCCTTGAAAACAGAGTTGGTTCCCTTCCATTCTAGGATAGCCTCAATAGGAACTTGGAATGTGACCTTACGGATCCTATAATCAATAGAAGCATAGAACGCATGCAACCAATCTATGCCAAGAATAACATCAAAATTGGTCAAATCAAGCTCAATTAGATCACGTGGGAAGGCTTTATGTAAGACCGAAACAAGGCAATTTCTATAGATTTTGTTATCTATTATTGACTCACCAATAGGAGTACAGACCGTGTAAAGTTCTATCAAGACTTCCGGAGAGACATCAAACTTTATGGCAATGTAAGGAGTAACAAAATACATTTTAGCATTGGGGCCCTGCAAAGCATATACATCATGATAAAACCGGTAACCATATCAGGGGACTCATCAATCTCTTACCTAGAATGCAAGGCATAGAACTGATTACCATGTGGACCACAACCTTGATCTTGGGCACCTTGTTGCACTTGCACTCTCTTCCACAAAACCTTACTGTGGGCTATATTCAAACTTAATGACCTATATAGGGTTTCGTCTAACAACTTTTTAGAAAATCCTAAAATCTAATCCTCAAGGCACGAAACCTCATCCATGACTCGTACAAAATTCCACAACCCGTATGACAGTTCGTGAATGCAACTGTAGAAAATAGGCCCTCCGCTGGATCTCAACCATGAAACTACTCTACGGTTCATGGAAAATTCCATAGCCCGTAGAGAGTTTCGTACTTCACAAAATGCAGCAACTATAACACTCAGCCTAAAATTATGCCAAATCCTGTAATCCTGAAAAAATAAACATAAAAACACATCAAATTTATTAACATTGCTTTGAGAACACACAAAATTTCAAGGTTTAAGCATCACAAGTTCGGTATCTTGATAGTAGATTAACACCCTCAACTTAAAATTGTTGCTTGTCCTCAAGCGACAAAGTTAATTTTCATAAGCAGTATAGCAACATAGAGACCTCAATCTAATGACACACATCACCTCCAAATCAAGTACAGGTACCAACATCACTCGTCAATGCATATCATGTAGCTATCTAATAAACCAATGCAGGTCAATACATGTGACAGTGTAACTATGACAAGAAAGGTAACAATAATAAGAAACAATTACTGAAATAGCCTAAAATCAATAGTGTAATGCAAGTGCCCTCACAAAAAGAAGTCACATATCCCACTAAAATTAGTATTTCAGATTCAACGCTTGGGACTAAACAAAATCACCCACACTCACAACAGATATTCAAATATCATATTCAATACCATATGCTTGCCCCTATAATCATAACTAGGAGCTTTGACTACTTGGACTAGGATCACTATAGGACTTTCTTAGCTTGTAACATAGGCTCTGGGGGCTTTGGTATGTTTTAGGAATATAGCGACTAATGGCCCTCTTTGGAACTACGTTATTCTACACTTTTTCCCTATCAACACTATCATTTTTCAACTCATTCTCCCTTTCTCCTATTTCAAACTTTTCTGGGTGCCTTACTCTTATTTTTAGCTCATTGCCTTCTATTTTCTCATTCTTTTTCTTTTTAACTCATTCTTTGGGCATCTATTAATTTTTTTTCACCTATAGCACATTTTCTCTCATTTCCCTATATCACTAGCTTCCACCTTATTTTGTGTGATTACCCTTACACCAACCACCCTCAACTTAGGCTTTTGGCTTGAGTCAAGGTGCATAATATCCAAACTATGAACAAGGGCTACTTTTGGTAGCCACCCTTAACTTAAGATTTTTGTCTCAGTCAAGGTGCACAATCTTCAAGGAAAGACCAAGGCAAATTTCAAGTTTTCACATCATATGGGGCTAGTTACTTAGGTTTTTACAAAGAAAGAGATACATGAAAGGCTCAAACATTGATCTTAAGGGATACATTACACATTTGGTTGGTCATTTAGGCTAAGTGGACTAATATGAACAATGGCCTAAGATCCTTTCCTAAACAACTAGCCTACAGTCTAAGTTAGAGTAACAGGGCAAGTTCTGGAGTGAAACACAATATAAGAGTTAAGCAAGGAAAGCTCACGCACATATGACACTAATTACACTATCAACATAGACTCCCAAAATCATACCTTTCATCATTATTAAACCACACTTATCATAACAAGCAATGTCTATCATCACTACCACATAGTTGTTAGCAAGATAACCTAACAAAATTTTGATCGGTATCATTTTCACACAAAAACTAACATATGTGATGTCGCCTAAGCTACACCTCCTTTTTAGGCTAAAGAGGTCATTGTTAAGATACATAACCTAACAAAAGTTAAGGATGAATTCCACATGGAATATGGTAGACTTAGAAGAATTCAATTATAATTTGGGTTTATTAACGAACTTATCTCCCCAAGGGGAGGGGGGAGGGGGGAGGGGGTTATAATAACTAGTAGAAGTAATTCTATGCCAAGGTAAGTGTTAAACTAATATGAAGAAAAACTAGGATATTGTGTTCTCCATGATTTCCTAACTCTGTATTACCGAATAATTGAATTCTTTTCTAGTGCATAGCATGCAGAATAGTAAGTTAAGTTTACCAAACCCTTTGGACAAGGCAAGAGGCAAATTTCACTATGTGATTTGGTCCATCCCCATAGTGTGACATTACTAACCCTTACCAATTGTCCTAGTACAACCTCTTCTTGGCCCAGTTCAATTTATTAGACGAGAAAAATCGATCAATCTTGTTAAGTAATCTCTCTTCCTATTCATTACTACCTTAATCCAACCAGTAACACTAGATGAGTTCTAATGTTTGCCACCATTAGAAAGCATTCAAAATGAAGAGAATTAATTAGTACATACATACACACTTTTCAAGAATTATGAATTATTCTATTTTACCTTGTTAGTTCTTCATGGTTTGCACAATCGTAGTTGTGGATTTAGCTACTCATGATTAGTGTAAATGAAAGACTTATGAATTTTAAGAACATAATTGAGCACTCACACAAGAGAATTAAGCACAAGAAAAATCCAACTCTTCAATGGGAATCACAGGATTGAAATTAGAAGATGAAAATTAAAGTTTACAAATGTTTCTCAAACTCTCTAATGTTTCTTTTCTGTTCTCACTTTGTCCTCTCTGAAAATAACCTATAAAACTAATTTATGGTGTTTAAAATATAAAGCCAAAAAAATAAGAACAACTGGGTCGGCAGGCTCTGCGAGGTGCTTTATGAACCATACAATAGTTTATAGCTTGTAGTTAATCTTGATATATTGTCAAAATGCAACATATTTGATATTTAAAACTTGGGACTTTGTGTGTTCTCAATGCCACATTTGTGGGTTTTCTATGTTTTTGTGTTTGTTTTTGCAAGAAAGTAGGTTGGTATGTCTTTTGGAGAAAATTGCAGACTTTTCTAGTTTTTTAAGGATCCTTCTACGAGTAGTAGAGCAATCTAGAGTCATAGAGTGGGTTTTGTGAGGATTTTCAGTGAAGAATAAAAGTCTAGAGTTCGCTATACGATATCCCTATATGAGTTATAGATTACTCTACAAGTTGTATAGGGAGGTTTTGTGAAGATTTCCAGATAAGGACCAAATGATGATAATGAAGTCTACGAGAGGCAATGCAAGTTGTAGATCAAACTATGAATCATAAAGTGGATCCATAGCAGTGAAGTCTAAGATTCAAAAAGCTGAACACGAGACCCAAATAACGACTTATAAACCCTTTTACGAGTCATAACTACGTGTCATTGGGTTCGCCGAATAATTTTTCTATTTTTTTTTACTTATTTGTAAATACTATAAATAGTGTAATTAGGTTATTTGTAGTGAAAAAGTACCACAAAATAGAGTACAGAACATCATTTGGAAAGGAGAATACACTTGAGGATTCATTGTATCATTCAACCTTGTGATTCTCAATACAAATTGGGTTTTCTTGTTCTTTAATCTATTTGGGTAAGTGATTAATTATGTTTTCTCAATTCATGGTTTCTTCATCTACCTATAGCTTGAGTAGGTAAACCCACATCTTGGGGTTGTGGGAACCATGAAGATCGAATCAAATAGATCCAGATGAATTGCAATTCTTGGAATGGGTATTTACATGTATTAATCAATTATCTTCATATTGCATGTTTTCTAGTGGTGGCCAACATTAGAACTTGCGTAGTGCTATCTTCCCGATCGATATGGTAATGAATAGAAAAAGAGATTGGTTAATAGGATTCGATGATGTGTTCTTGTCTAATCAACCAAACTAGACCAAAGGGATGTTGACTGAGAATATGGGTAATAGTTAGTAATGCACACTATGGAGATGGGCTAAGTCAGATGGTTAAATTCGCCTCTCACCTTTGACCAAAGGGCTTGGTGAACTTAAATTACCATCCTCCCTACTATATTCTAGTTGATAATTGGGTTATCCGGGGATATTGATCTAGCGAATCATGGGAACACAATACCTAAGTTGATCTTCATTATTGGTTGTCTCCCATTTTAGCTAGTTTCGTTTAATTTCATATAAATTATTTCGAGGAATTGAGTTGTTTAATACTTGAATTGTTTATTTGTGGATCAATTTGGAATGTCTTCCTATTCTTTATGGGATTTGACCCCAAAATGCATAGGAATAGTCAGGTCCTCGATCCATCCATAAATGGTATCTCATAGGGACTCGAACCCCTAATGTAACATGGGGGCACAAACCCCTAGGTCTTTTGACTTGGCCTTCGATCGGGCAGGCAATCAAGGCTAAGACCATAAATATAATGATGGGGTGTATCCCCCATGAGAGAAAGAATTTTTCTATCACAATCAACAATGTCTCATCATCAGTGTATCAATCACGAGGCCCCGCCTCACATAATATAAATTATGGGGCCCCAGGCCCAAAGGAACTGCCAATACTCGGACCCTGTTAGTATTGACACCCCGGTCTCGGACACTCGGACATGACCATCAGAGACTAGGACCATGGGGAGCATCACACAGGTCAAGACACTCAGACGTGACCAGTGGAGATGAGAACAACAAGTTACGCCATCTAGGTCTTAGAGCATAACATCATAAAAATCTTCCCCCTCTCTCTCTCTAACCGTTCCAAATCCCCCAAGCATATAATCACTGCCAAGTCATAATAAACAACTCATTCCCAAGGTATGTAAGGAACTCAAAGTAGCAACTAACATCAATATAATAGTGCGTAGACCTCAATAATCGGAATAGAATTAGGCTCACCAGGAAAGCATGTTATAATCTAGCCCACTATAGGTAATGGAAATAAAAGTGCGGTGATAATAGGGGTGTTATAGGTTACCCTGATAGATAGGCCTAGAAGAATCATAGTATGCCCATAATCAAGTCACAGTACAGGATAGAATCACTGCACAATCTCCTAGTCCATATATCTCTATAGCAACAAGTAATACACACTCATACTGGTACAAGTCTGTACATATGTCTGCCCCTAGCACTAGCTCATATTCAGTCCTTACTAGGCCTTTTTCTATGTAAAGCATCTCATAGGACAACGTCAGTATAACCTAAGCTAAGGCCTAAGAGGCTAGATAATCAGAATGATGTCACCTACCTAGAATCATATCGTAGCTAACTATCAAGAATTTCACCAAGGTAACGATGTGCCGACCCACTGATAATATGCCTTTCTTACAACAAGGTCCTAATTCCCAAGATTAAAGTGCATAGTTAGTGTTATATCACAAACAAATCCCCGAAAGGCCACAGGATAAGATCTACCACTCGATAATAGGGACATACTCCCATCTTTAAGCTACCAATGGCTCCGTAGTAACATATCTCATATTACAGATTGCAAGAATCCCTTAGGAGTGAAACTACAACCGTTCCCAGAGCATGGTGTGCTTGTCCAGTTACTAATCGATTGTACAGGTACATAAAAGACAACAGAGGTATATTGGATCACATATAAGTCACAGGGAAGGACAAGATCATGCTTAATTATGAAAATCTACCATAATCTAGGGAGCCAAAAATACTCAGGATAGGTATAAATAGTCATAGCCATATCATTAATATTTCAACTAACTAAAGTCCCCAGAATCAGATAGATACTAGAATCAGTGTACCAGGTAGTATGTAATTACTTATCAGTCTCATAGACTAGTATAATAAGTTATCTTAGGCCAAACATACATACAAGCAATAGTTAAGCTTAGTATACATACCTGTCACATGCCCTCAGCTAGACTTGCCCCTTTAGGGTCCTCTCGTAGTCTGGCAGTGCCAACACTTTGTAATAAAGCACCAATGGCTAACATAGACCTCAATACAACAACTGCATATGATATATATATATATATATATCATATGCAGATACACAACCAACTATATGCAACATAAAGTCCAACTGCTCAACCCATTCACAGTATACTTCTACATATTTCAACTCAAATATGCAACCATTTTAGCTCAATCTATGTTCTAGAGAAAGCCTAGTCTACCTGGCATCTAGAATCTTATACTCTACATCAATCCAGCTAAGCCTTTCCCCTCCTATAGCTTCCCAATGTTCTTTGGCTACTAAAACTATAGTTCACAGGAATAACAAGGTAATATCAACAGTAAAAACTTGAGAAATGGGTGGAATTAGGCCAAAAAGGGAAAAATAGGGCCTATGTCTGAAATTTTTAAAAAAATCCCAAAAACATTCCCCAAAACAACTCGAGACTACAACCAAATAATAGGCCTAGAATGGACCCCACAAGATGAAGAAAAAGCCCAAAAATAGAATTAGAAACTTTATCTAGAAAACATTCTTTTCAAAACTTTCTCGATAGAAATTCTCAAAAATTGGACAATTACAGCGAACACCCAATATACCATAGCATTCCTCTTGGAATGTAGTACAATGTAGGCTCAAATTTCACATAAATTCCTTAGGAATCGGCTAAGATATCAACGCATATAATTTTCACAAATTTCAAAAATGTAATCAGCTAAAAATGTGATTTTACCTCAAAATATGTGTCAAATTCTAAATTCGACTTCGCCATGATGATTCTTGTGAAAATCCAAGTCACATAGGCTTTTGACTCACCAAACTCGGAGTTAAGGATCACCATTTATAGCCAATTGAGGTTTTCTTTTTGAAGCCTTGGCGACCAGGTCTCATATAGGCCAGCCACACAATGTCGCGCATGGACGCAGGCACGCGGGCATGAATTGGCACAATGCCTATGCCTTGTCATGCGAACGCATGGGTGCAGGCATAAACGCAAGCCTATGCATCAGTTGCTGGCACTACCAAACCCAAAAACTTCTATAGGGCATTCCTGGGGCTCCAAATGTCCATTTTACACAAATAAATAGTATAACCATATGTATTTTGATGTTTCGGATCTAATAGTGCAGTCAGAATTCCCAATGTAGCATCTGATGAATAAAAGATGGTTGAACTTCTTTCCGGCTAAATTACCTAAAAGAACTGAAGGGGTCAAAATACAACCGGATGACCCTGACAACTAGTGAAAGGTCATTTTAGAGTGTTTTGACATATTGGAGAAGATTAATCTATCCGTTTCCAATTCTGAGCGTGATAACCCAGGTTCTTATAGAAACACCATTTTCAGCTTTCGTTAGAACTCACTTTGCAACTTTTAGCTCAAAATCAAACCGAAATCCTCCATTCTTGAACCAACCGCCTGTCTAAGTACAAATTAGTCATTCCAAAACCAATGGAACTATCTGTATCATATTCTGAGGCCGTTTACTAGGGTTTTGATAGAAATCTCATTTTTGCAGCCTTAGCTACACAGTAACTTGCAAACTCGCATAATTCTTAATTGAAACAATCGCAAGCCATTCCAATGATCCCAATACACCATAATAGATCCAAGGTCACCATGTAAAAGCTCAAACCAACAAAAAAGTCGAAAAAATAGAGAAATGACCCAGAGGGTCATTACAAGTCTGAATCTCACCGCTAGATCTAGGATAGATGGAAGAAGACTCTAGTAGGGTAAGATCAACTCCGCCCGCATGGGTCCCTGTGCTTGATCTACAGGACTTCATAGGCTTGTAACATAGGTTCATGGGGCTTTGGTAAGACATTTTGGGCAATTAGTGACTAAAGGCCAACCTTGATCTACGTTTTTCAATACTTTCACCTTAACAACTCAACCATTCTTACATAGTTCTCCCTTACTCCACACTTTCAAGCTTTTCAGGTATGTTCTTTTAATTTTTCAGCTTGTGCCTTATTTTCCAACTCATTTTGTTTTTTCAACTCCAATTAAGGCATCTTTTTCTTTTTTTTCTCTTACCCAGTACATGACTTTTCATTCTTTTTTCTATTCCTAACTAATTACCTCATGTTTGTTGTTATACCACAATATAGGCCACCCTTAACATAGGCCTTTAGCCTCAAGTGAAGTACACAATATCCAATCCCCAAACCAAGGCCACTTTTAGTAGCCACACTTAACATAGCTTTTTGCCTCAATCAAGTTTCACAATGTTCAAGGATAGAACATGGTCAATATCAACGTATTTTACTAAATAAGGTTAGGCTATCTAGGTATAAAGAAAGAAAAAGATCATGTTTGGCTCAAACATTTGGAACAAAGGGTAAAATCTTTCATTTGGTGGGTCATCTTGGCAAAAGTGGACTTAATTAAAGAACAATGGCCTAAGGTCCTTTCCTAATCCATAGAGTCTCCAGTCCAACTCAGAGTAACAAGGTATGTTCTAAATTAGTAAACAATACATGAACACAATAACATTCAGCTCACACGCACGTGGAATTGTATATATAGCTAAGAGATGCACAGATCATGCTTCAAGCATCAACGTGCCTTCACTTAGTCATAACAAACACTGCCAAATCATTCACACATGCAAGATTGCAAAATATAACCACAATTTACAAAACATTTGTGGGTACCAATTTTGCAAAACATTTCATACAAACTATTCAAACCATGTACATGCCAAAAGTAATCACCATATATCAACACATTATCCAAAACACCTAAAAACATGTCGGTTCAACATAAAAATGAAAATCATCCACAAGGAAAAAGAAACATGGCAAGAAAACCATGGGAAATAAAAACTAGGATAGTTGTGGACCAAAAGCTACTCAGACTTTTCCCCAGTCCATAACTTCCCATAGCCCACCAAAAAAAATTTACTTTGTCCTCAAAGTATG
The DNA here is from genome assembly GCA_025774065.1 of Solanum ossicruentum. NCBI lineage: Eukaryota > Viridiplantae > Streptophyta > Magnoliopsida > Solanales > Solanaceae > Solanum > Solanum ossicruentum. The sequence continues at coordinate 15,369 of JAOTQR010095715.1, read as the reverse complement.
TACCCAAAACAGTAATAAGAACAAATTATCCAAAAACAGTCATAAGAACAAGGGTAAAAAAGATAGCAAACATCGAAAAGGTGCTCAAGCACCGGCATCAGTCTGGTCATGAGTGGATCCCTGCTCGGAGTAGTCTGGGATGCAGCTAAGCTAGATGCGCTAATGTGTAGCACGCTATCTCGCTCTTGTAAATGCTGCTGCTCCGCCTCTTCTCAGGATCTCTGCGCAGTATATCCAATCAGTGTCTCCTCTATCTCCTCTTCCTCCTTAAAGGTACTCTATCGCTTATGCCCCTCCTATGCATTAATCTCCTCTATCGTCCTATTCCCGAGAGCACACGGTGGATTATTTGTAGAAAATAAATCAATCAAATCCTCACCCGTAGGTTCCTGCTCTGAAGCTGTGATCGGGGCTGCTGGTGAGCAATCAAGTCGACCTTAAACTTGGCCAACTCCTACTTGAAAGTATACATGTCAGCAGACTGGATCCCATCAAGCTTCTTCTAAACTCTGACCTCGAATCATCAACCAAGGCATCCACTATAGAAATCCTCTAATCCATAATTGACAGGGTGTATACCTTGGACCTCTTCTCTAAAAAGTTAATTGTCTGCTGGACCCAAGGTTTGATCTGCTGCATCAACCGAGCTAGCTAGGCCTTTATCCTAGATAACCTGCAAACCACAGCCTAAAATGCAATAGCATACATAATAAGAAAGTTTGCAGAAGGAACCTGAGGTGTAGATGGCTCTTGTGTAGGTGTAGGTGTAGGTGTAGAGGGACCCACCTCGATGTCAACTGTTGCAGGTTGCTCTGGTGCAACTGAAGTAGTGGTAGTGGCAGCTGAAGTCAAACCCTCTGTAGATTACTCACTAGGAAATAGCTCAGAGATAGGAGTAGGTGTTGTTTACTGGAGGGTCATCGGATTCTCGTTAGCCTTGATTAGGCTGGGATCCATGGTGTGAAGGGCCTCGACATGTGGATCAAGATGGAGAGAGACTCGCACTCCAGCTTCCATGCATAGCTTATGGATAAAGATCAGAAAGGGTATAGATGTATTCCTCTTAAATGCAAACTCATGAATTTGCTCGCCCATCACACTGGCCCAATCAATATCATAGGCAACTAAGATGCTGGCTAGCAGGACCGCTCGCTCCAAAGTAATAACACTATCAATGTATGTGAGTTGAATGCGAGATCAAATGATGGACCACCAAAATTTTGTAGGGAAGGAGAGAGAAGACTTCACGACAGGCTCGGTGTATGTACTGACCCATGTAGGTTCAGGGTCATTATCTGATATCTAGCTGGACACCCATCTCATGAGCTCAGTCCTTTGGTCCACATTATTCCCAATTACAGCCTATCTATCTTATTTATACGACTATGATACTCGACTGTGGATGGTGGTGCTTTGTAAGTAGGCCCAAACTGTACTCTGAAGATTATCGCCTCTAAAATGTTCACCCGTCGGCCTCGAACTAGGACCTCTCTCAACCGGGGCTGATCAGTAGCTTTCTTCCTCTTGGAAAGATCTCGGAGGATAGTGGTTTCATATGTTGCATAGAACTTTCAGACTAGAAGCAGGGCGTAATAGCCCAACTTCAGGGTCACCACTGGAGCCTATGCTTATCTATCTCGGCCTCTAAATCAAGAACATGGCTCAGCCCTGAATCAACTAATTGAGTCTCCTCATTGAATGGCCTCATGGGCTTCCCTTTTCCCTTAGGCTCTATCCCCTGCCTGTAGTTAGCCTCCATGCCCATGATCCCCCATCGGTGATGGTGAGGGTCATCAATAGAGATGGATGGGTCAACCGAGGACTGGGCTGCTCCTCTACCCTGAGGTACGTCATCTTATTCGGACTAATCCATGCTTCCTCCTCATTAAACTTGGAGGTAGTCTCAACTTCCATCGGGGTCCGTGCAGTCTGAGCTCTAGTTTAATGCCTCTAAGCCTCAGGGTCAATATGGACATTTGGTTCTTCATTTAAGCTCTCATAACGTTTGTTGTTTGAGTCCTAATCCCTTAGCCTCCTATTGAAGGCCCAGATAGCCATATTTCTATTCTTTGGAGCCATTGTCCCTGAAATATTCTTCACAAACCAACAATTAGCCCTAAATCACCTGAACAAATAACAAAAACAGATAAAAGAACAGAAATAAACAACATCAAAAGGAAAACACTTGAAAAAATTTAATGGTACACCAGTTGTAGGTTGCAGGTACGAGGCCTTGGTGCGACTCGCAGTGGAGACTATGGGTCATACTATGGCCTCGTAATCCACAGGTTTATAGCACAAGTTTATACTAAACTAAGCTACAAGGCTCAGTTACGACTACGGGTCATGGACTGGGCTTGTACCAATTTTCAGTATCTAAAATAAATCACAAGGCAAGTTCATGAGGCCCCGCTATGGTTCATAGTGGATACTATGACCCGTAGATGGGTCTTGTATAGTAAGTGTTAAGGAACCTTGGGTCGCTATTACTCCCTACGAGGGGAAACTATGGCTCATAGGTCCTTTTATGAGGTTAGGATGCCCTCGTAGCAAGCAACATCAGGTAATTGAGGTGTTTGTAAATTCACCAAACGAATTAAAAAATTTGTTCAAACATAAATGTAAATAGCATCGAAGCAAGATTTCAACAATACGTTAAGCACAAAAATATATCCATCACCCAAGGATGATATTCTAATCAAGAACCAAACCAAAATTCTTCCTAATAACAAAACAATCAAAATCAACTCTCCCACACATTTGATAATCCTAAAATTGTCAATCCCAAAACAAACAACAAAATCACTTGAACACAAACATGAATGTTCATGGAATTGAATCTACAAGAACATAAAGAATCACACAAACCACTATTTTCAACATGATAAGCATACCCAAGACACAATTTCATATCGCCATGACTTAGTCAATTACTAAGCATTACATACTCATTTCGAACATGTAATCAACCATTCATGGTAAAGCATGATCATCACCACCAAGCAACAAGGGTAGTTTTACCATTATGGTTAAATTCAATGAATTCTAATCGTCAAATACCCTAAATCTTATCCAAATGCATAATGCTCCCTATGGATGCTCATCGCACAATCATTCAAGATGTTCAAAATACATTATATTTTGTGCATGAAATTCAACCAAGAAACATACCTCAGGAGATGAAGATGAAAGATAAACAAAAATAAGCGAAATAGGGAGTCGAAACCTTAGCAGATGGAGTAGTTCGCTTGAAAGTGACGTGGGCACGCCGGAATTTGGTCAAAAAAGTGATCGAAAGTAGTAGGGAAAGTATTTGGGAAAGATTGTGGGAATATTAGGGTTTAATTTGGGAGATTTAAAGGTCAAAAATGAATTTTGACATTTTAAATCCCCCATAGGGCCGACATTTTAAAACCCTCAATTTGGGTCTATGAAACCCCGACTACCTCTGACTACGACCCGTAGGTCTTGGTCACATAGACCACTCAAATCTTAGAAAATTTTCAAAAACATACCTTGGCACTACGAACCCCATTTACGACTCGTAGTTGGGACTATGGATCATAAAGTTGGCTCGTAGTGCAAGTGCCAACTTCAATCATCACTGTTATCCTCTATGAGTCATGACTATGAGTCGTAGTGAGCATAACAACTCGTAGGCCTATTCGTAGAGGCTGGTTCCAATGCTATTGTTTGCAAATTTTCTAAACTTGTTCAATACCTACAAAGCTATATCTTAAAATGTACCATTATTCAAAAATACAACTAATTCAACGTCTTCAAAATCAAACAAAAATTAATCCACTGCCTAAAAATTCAAACAACCAAAATAAACTCAAAATAATCCAAAAATAGAGAAAGTACTTGTGTTGTCTCCAAAGAAGAGCCTTGTTTAATGTCGTGGCACAATTTAGTCATCATGGATCATCAGAATTCTTTAATATCCAACACTTTGCTTTTGAGCTCATGTTCACTGACTAGCGAATATCAAAGACCACATCTGCATCATTAACCCTAAACCTAAGTTCACCTGAATCCATATCCACTAGGGCTCTCCCAGTGGCCAAGAACGACCTTCCAAAAATAATAGGGACCTCAAAATCAACCTCACAATCAAGAATCACAAAATCTGCCAGAAAGATAAACTTGTTTACTTTGACCAACACATCAAAAAGGATTCCCTCCATCTTCTTGATTGTTCTATCCGCCATGAGTAACTGCATCCACATGTGAGTGGGAGAACCAAGACCAAGCTTTTTGAAAATGGCAAGAGGCATCAAATTTATACTTACTTCTAAATCACACAACGTTCTTGAAAATGCAACATCGTCGATGGTACAAGGAATGGTAAATGCACCGGCTTCTTCCCTCTTTTGGACTAAGCATTTAGTCTTGATAGCACTACATTGTTGGAGCTCTTATGAAAGTTCTTGGCTCACTGTGCTCTTTTTCGTCATAAAATTTTTCATATACTTGGCATGCCCGAGCATCTTCTCTAATGCCTCAAGAAGAGGAATGTTAATGGACAATTGCTTCAACATAGAAAGGAAGTGTTTAAATATACCATCCTCCTCTTTTTGCTTGAGTCTTTGGGGAAAAGGAGGTGGAGGCCTTGGAATAATCTTGGTCTTTTCATGTTGCATTACCTCTTCAATTCTCATCCCATTGTTGGCCAAACCTTCTTCCTCAACTTTAACGTTGTCATCAACATCCTTTTCACAATCCTCATTCACAACCACTGGCATTGGGAGGTCAATGCTACTCTTCCCACTTCTCATCATAACCGCCATGCAATGTCCCCCATTCTTCTGATTTTGAACTTGGCAAAGTACCCTTTTGGAATTGGTTCAATTGGAGGGACACTTGACCAAATTGTTATTCCAATTGCTTGATTGACACCGAGTGATATTCAATATTTTGGTTGATACTTGAGATATCCAATTTCAGTCCCTTCAAAGTCTCATCTTAGTGATCGATCCTCATTAATAACTTTTCAAACATTTCCTCAATACTTGAATTGCTAGAAGCGGCTTGACGATTATGAGGAGGCACATAAGGACCATTTCTTTACCCATCTCTTCGCACTATTTGGCCTTCGACACCCTATCTTTCTCAAAACAACCACCATGCTTATCTCTTTATGTACCCTCTCGGTTGTAGTTTCAACCTTGATTTTTGGAGCCTTGGCGCCAATAGTCTGGATTGGACCCTTGGGCATTGTTCCGAAAATCCACCGCTTGATCTCTACCAAAGGAATCATTTTCATCATAATATAACTCACCATACATGGGTGCTCTTGGAGGTTAGTGGACTACCACATGAAAACTTTCTTAAGTTTGTTTCAACATCAAGTCCACACTAGTCTGGAGTTGAGCAAGTTGTTGCATAATCTAATCATTGGTTTTTGCTTGATCCAAACTAATGCTTAATGGACAAGAGCTTCTTATAGTAGCTCTCTCCTTTTGGGCCCATGCTCTATTGACCTTTACCACTTGCTCCATCCTTTTGGCTATCCTTGTGAACAGTTGGTCAAAGAACATGCCTCCCTTGACTATTCTTATCGATCAAGAGCCCAATAGAAGATTTCTACTAAGGCATCATCCATAATCTTATGGTCAAGAACCATTCTCAAACACTTGGTGAACTTCTCCCACGTTGTACTAATAGAATCACTCGATAATTGCTCAAAGTTGTTGATTTGGTCCTTTAGCTTGAGCTTTTTGGGCCTTGGAAAATATCGCTCTAAAAGGCACTTTACAGTTCTACCCAATTGGTGATTAAGCTCTGTGGGAGTTCTAGCAATCATATTATTGCATTTCCTGTAAGAGATAAAGGGAACACTCGTAACCCAATAGAATCCATAGAGAGATTTTGTGTACCCATCACAGTTTTACATAGAAATAAAACATTATGAAGATAACTGTGAGGATCCTCACACTTTTACATAGAAATGCAACATTATGAAGATGACTATAAGGATCATTAGTAGGTAACCCTGCAAACAAACCACGGTTCTGAAGTATTTAGAATAATCCACTTGACACTATGAACTTAGTGTCTGCCGGCAGCGGTGATAACACTATAGCACCCGTGACATCTATGGCCATAGGGTTTAACCGATATTGATTCCAACCATATGCCTTCTCGCTGAAAATCCTTATGATGTGGCTTATTTTCCCTTGATGGTGGATTTTCCTTTCTACCTATGTCATCATCATGTCGATCCACAGCTTCATCAACTGCAACCTCCACGTTTGCTTGGGCCATTCTCCTTGGAAAAAGATGGATCTCAAGATTAATTTGATTTAAGGGTCTACCTTGGCTCCTTATGTTGGGCATACACCTAGTATACCCTACAAAAGAAACTAAACAACAAAAACAAAACAAAAGTAAAATACGAGAAAATTAAGCAATTAACACTTGAATTAACTACTAGTGAAATCAAGTGAAAACCTCACCGTATTCCCCAGAAACGATGCCATTAATTTTGATCACGCTCAAACACTGCCTCTTACTTCGAGGATAAAGCAATCATTGTCAAATATAAAATGTAACCACAGGTTAGGGTCGAATCCTAAGGTAATATGGGGTTTTGCCGCGTTGATTCACCAACAATCATTTCAAACATCAATCCACTCTATTCTCAATAATGGGCGGGGGGTTAAATGACTTAGAAGAAACTAATAATAAAAAAGCAAAGAGACAAACAAATTGGAGAGCAACTTGGTAAATTGTGTTCCTCATGATTCATTAACTCAAATACCCCAGATAAGACAACCTAAATTGAGACATTACATGCAGGATGATAACTTAGATTCTTCCAACCCTTGGGAAAAGGGGACGGTCAAATTTCACTATGGTGCTTGGCAGGCTACCATAGTGTGCAAACTAGCCATTATCTATTGTCCCAGTCAACCTCTCATTGGTCGTGTTTGGTTGATTAGAGGAGAACACATCAATCGAATTCTGTCACCTATTTCCTTTTCCTATTAATCACTACCTTGATCGAGATCACGACACTAGGCAGGGTTTAATGTTAGACATCATTAAACAACAAGCAAGAAGAAAAAAATGGGCAACACATGCAAATACCCAACTCAAGAGGTGCACATAATCTGGGTTATTAAGCTAGCTACACATAGTTCCTGCAACACTCAAGTTATAGGTGTTTAGCTACTCATAGCTTGGGCAACAACACAAAAAATGAATGAAATAAACATAGTTGAGAAACTACCTAAGGAAAATGAAGAAAATAAACCACCTTGAGTTTTGATTTGCAAGCTTGGAAGATGAAATTGAATTACAAGTGATTCCAATCCCCAAATTGAGTCTTCAAGATGAAAACCTAGTTTTCTACTCTAAACCCTATATATTCTCTCTCCAAAATATTCTATGATATGTGAAATCTGATTTCCTTCTACTAAAAACCCTAACTTATACTATTTGTACTATTTACCAAAAGGTCCTTAAAATAAATTAGAAAATCTGGTCGACAACAGTTATGACTCATAGGTATGACTCGTAGGATAATCTACGAGTTGTAATCAGGCTTTCATAGCCAGCACTTGGCATTTTGGACTTGACTGCTATGATCCATACTACGAGTCGTTGTCTGGTCTACGAATCGTAGTGCCTTCTCATTGTCCAACTTGCATTTCTTGGTCCAAATTAAATCAATACTGTTAATCACTACGAGGTCCTCTTCTATGAGTTGTAGTGAGGACTACACACGTACCTTGGGCTCGTATGGATGAACTTCAATTTCTGTGATTTTGATTTTGGAAGTTGTTAATCACTACGGTCATCCCCTATAACTTGTAGCTTGGGCTACGACTCGTAATGGGTCTCGTAGTTCCTTAAATTCAACAAAATTGGCTACATTTCCTCAAGATTAAGCCAACCTATATTTTCTACAAAAATAAAAAAAAAAGCACATAAAAACCATAAAAAGGCGCATTGAGAACACACAAAATCTCTTGTTTTAGGCACCGAATATGTTGTATTTTGAAAAAACATCAAGCCATAACACCAATAAGGACATGCCAAATGCATCAACTAGTACCAAAATGCCATCAATAAGTCCCATATCACTATCCTCTCATCAATAATCTGAAGGTCAATGAAATCGAACTCTTCAAGTCCCAAAATAAGTTCATAAATCTCAAATATATCACAATTATCATCATTTTTCCACAAAACTCTACAAATGGCATGACAAGTCTCATATTGTCACAACAACATCCAAAATACCTCAATTTTCAAGATTTCATGTCAATTTGTGGACAGTATGACAATCTACTCAAATTTTGGCATAACCGGTATCACATTTCCATTACAATTCTAACATATCAATCCAATTACTTGGGAATCAATTATATATTACAATTATCATATGAACATATCTAATAACTCAAATTTAGTCAAAAAAAGGTCAGTCAAACCCACCTCGATGTCGAAACTGCACTCGGACAAGCGTTCAATCAATCAAAGCCTCCAAACGATCACCAAACTAGTCAATCACTATAAAAAATAGATACTATGCGTCAAGAGATGAATTTTGATACCCATATTGGCACGAATTAAGCTTAGGAGGAAAAATGATCAAAATTAGGTCTAAGATTTAAAGTTCTCAAATCTAGAAATTGACCAAAACTTATGGTTCTACGAGAGAGGAGTTCGTGGGTGAAAATCCCACTAAAATCGAGTTTAATTTGAAGGAAAATCATCAATTAATATTTTACAATCATTAACTAAAAATCCCCAATTTTGACATCATTAAATTAAGACAAAATCATGATAAAAACCATGGAAGGTAATCAAAATGATGATAGAAACACTTACCAAAAAGAAATCCAAAAAAGTCTCGCCAAAAATCATCTCTCAAAGCTTGAAGTTCGTGAATATAGGTAAAAATGGTGTTTCTCTCGTTTTAAACTGTTCAGGCGAAAAATACACCCCCCGCGAATACAGAGAAGGGAAGAGTATATACCTTCATGACTATGGGGGTTTAATCTATGAATGTAGTGAAGGGAAGGGGGTACAAGCTAATATTTCACGAACGTGGAGAATAGGTCAATTATACCTCCATGAACGAGGAGATACTCCCGCGAACATGGAGGAGGAATCAAATGCACCAGAAAATAGATATAACAGCCATAGTCAAATCTAGATTCAGACCCTTGGGATTCATTTAGATTCAGATTACAAAAACCAAACATGTATCCATACCATAAACAACAATCCAGACTCAACAGAATAATTAGAATTCGATTTTGATGTATCCTTGACACTATTACCAATGCAGCTTAAATAAACTAGTTTAAGACTAAAAATACTAAGACTATACTCGGCAACTCCAAAAATTATGACAAGACCATTTATAGTGTTAGTTTCACCATTCAAAACTACTAAAACAGTCAAAATTTCGATTTGAGCTTCCAAACTCCAAATGTTGACCAAAGTCAAACTTTGGCTCGGGAAATAATTAAAAATGTAATTTTGGATCTAAAATATTCATTTTAACTCTTAATTTAGTTCTGTAACTTCTCCTAGTCCAAATTCGACACTCTAGAGCTGATGGAATTGACAAATTTCTAATCCAACACATAAAACTCAAGATGGTACAAAAACTCACTTTTTTAACATTTTAAGCTTCCAAAAATGTCAAAACTCATATTTTCCACTTTTAAACATAGGATTTCAGTTCCAATATACAAATAGTTCAAATAGGTCCAAAGCAATTTACGAAAGGGTAAAAGAGTAATTCTAATAGATAAGCTCAAAAATGAGTAGCAAGGTGATTAAATCATTCACCACTAAAAATAATTTTCATCTGCAAACATAAAGGTAAAGAAATACCTGAAGCCTAAAAAATGATGGGATATTTATCCTACATATCTGACTCCTACTCCCAAGTAGGCTTCTCATCTAGATGGTGTCGTCAATGAACCTTCACTAAAGGAATATCCTTGGACCCCAACCTTCGAACCTGCCTACCTAATATAGCTACTGGCTCCTTCTCATGAGACAAGTTTGAACCTAAGTCAACTGAGTCATAAGAGATCATATAGGACTCATCTGGAATGTATCGGTTGAGCATGAAATATAGGATGAACTGCAGATAATCTCAGTGGCAATTCCAACACATAGGCCACCTCACCAACTCATCTTAAAATCTCAAATGGGCTAATGAATTTAGGACAAAACCTGCCCCTCTTCCCAAATCTCATCACACCCTTCATGGGTGAAGTCTTCATCTAAACACCATTCCTCGCAGAGAATTCAAGAGGCATATTCCTCTGATCTGTGTAACTCTTTTAGCGGTTCTAAGCTCTTAATAGCCTATATTGTATCTATTGGATCCAATCCATGGCATCCCTGAGTAGATCGACACCCAACACATTCGTTGAACCCGAGCCAAACCATCCAATGGGCGATCTACACCTCTAGCCATACAAAACCTCAAATAGTGCTATTTTAAATGCTAGAATGATAGTTGTTGTTGTAAGAAAACTTTGTCAAAGGCTAGTGTTGATCCCATTAGGCTCCAAAATCTATAAAACAAGACCAAAGCATATCCTTTAACACCTCAATAGTGCGCTCGAACTATCCATTAGTCTTGGGTGAAAAGCTAAATTCAATTCTAAATAAGTACCAAATCCATGTTGTAGACCCTTCCAAAATTAGGAGGTGAACACAGATCCTTGATTTGACATTATAGACACCGGCACCCCGTACTATCTAATAATATCCCATATGTACAACCTAGCCAATTGTTCCATATTGTAGCTAGTCTTCATATGTAAGAAGTGAGCCAAATAGGTAATATAATTAACAACCACCCAAACTGAATCAAACTTTCCGGAGGCCGTGGGAAAACCTATAGCAAAATCCATAGTCGCTCGCTCCCATTTTTACTTAGGAATAGGCATTCTCTACATCGATTCACTGGGTCTTTGGTACTCATACTTGACTTGCTGGCAATTCAAACACTTTTCCACACACTTAGCTATATCCCTTCTCATTCCAAACCACAAATAATGTTGTTTCAAATCATGGTACATTTTTTCAAAACTAGGATGTATGGAATATCTAACAAAATGGGCCTCCTCCAATATCAACCTCACACAATCCCCTACCTTAGGCACATAACCTTTACCATTTATCCTCAAGACAGTCTCAGAATCAATAGTAGTCGCCTTAGTTTTACCCCTCAACACTATCACGAATCAAGCATAATCTAGCATTCTCAAACTAGTGAGAACATATCTTAATCAAGCAATGAAGACCTAACTTCTACAAAGGCTTAAATACTCTAAGAAGGGGAAATATCCAATCGAACCAACTGTTTAGCAAGTGACTGACCCTCCAAGTCTAAGGGCCTCTCCTTAACCTTCAAGAATGCCAAACTCGCCATACTAGCGTCCTTCCGACTCAAAGCATTGGCCACTACATTCACCTTGCCTAGGTGATATAGAATGGAGATGTCATAGTCATTAAGTAACTCCAACCACCTAAACTGTCTCATGTTCAAATTAGCCTGAGAAAAGATGTATTTGAGACTCTAGTGATTGCTAAAGATCTCACAACTATAAATATACGGTAGCTATCAATTCAATACAAACACCACCGCAGCAAGCTCCAGATCATGGGTAGGCTAGTTTCTCTCATGCACCTTCAACTGCTTAGAGGCATATATTATCTCCTTCCCTCTTTGCATCAATACACCACCCAAACTCATTCCAGAAGCATCACAATATACCACAAATGGCAGCCCCTCCATGGGTAAAGCAAGAATAGGTGTTGAAGTCAATAAATCCTTGAGTTTTAGAAAGATCTCCTCATACTTCTCTGACCACTAAAGTGACGTACCCTTCTGAATAAGCCTACTTAATAGGGCTGTTATAGAAGAGAATCCCTGCATAAAATGCTGATAATACCCTACTAAAGAAATGAAACTCTAAATCTCAGTCACAGAAGTAGCCCTAGCCCACTCATGAACAGCTGCTACCTTGGCCATTCTACCGTAATATCCTCTTTTGTCACCATATGCCCAAGGAAAGCTACAGACTCAAGCTAAAACTCACACTTTGAGAACTAAGCATACAACCTTTCTTCCCCTAAATATTTGAAAGACAGTCCTTAAATCCTAAACATGGTTGGACTCACTCTTGGAATAAACTAAGATGTAATCTATAAACATAATCACAAATATGTCCAAGTAATGTTTGAAAACTTGGTTCATCAACTCTTTACAAGAAGTCAGGGCATTAGTCAACCCAAATGACATGACAAAGAACTTATAATGACCATAACGGGTCTTAAAAGCTGCCTTCTCCATATTAGACTCCTGAAATCTTAAATGATTATAGCCGAACCTCAAATCAATCTTGGAGAATACCAAAGCACCCTGCAATTGGTAAAAGAGATAATCGATGTAAGAAAAAAGATACTTGTTCTTGATGGTTACTTTGTTCAGCTTATTATAATCAATACACATACATATAGTGTCATCCTTCTTCTTCACGAATAAGATAGGAGCACCCAAAAGAGATACAATTGGACGAATGAATCTTCTTCAACAAGTCCTCCAATTGATCCTTCAACTCCTTCCACTTAGTTGGACACATTCGATAAGAGGCAATAAATATATCCTGGCTCTACATCAACGGCAAAGTAAATATCACGATCCAGAGGAATACCAGGAAAATTAAAAGGGAACATATTCAAAAACTCTCTAGCGATCCTGGTGGTCTCCAATAATGGTTACTCCTGAGAACAGGCCCGAACATGAACCAAATATGACAAGCATCCCTTATCCATCACTCGACAGGCATGTATATTAGAAATAACTCCATTGTGATAAGAGCTAGGTGCTCTAATCCACACCAATTAAGGCAAATCAGGGAAAGAAAGGGTCAGAAACTTCGCATGGCAATCAAGAATAGCATGGTAAGATGATAACCAATCCATGCCCAATATCATATCGAGTTCGGCCATATCTAGTAATATCAAGTCAGCAATAATATCTCTCCCCAAAAAAGTCAAAACACAACCCCAGTACACCCAATTGCCACTAATAATCACCTACTAGGGTGGAAGAATAAATAGGCTCGCAAAAGGCTCACACATAACATCAAAATCCAAAGAAAAATAAGCAGACATATAAGAATAAGTAAGGCATTGATCAAATAACATTAAAGCAGAATGGTGGCACACATAAACCGTACCTGTAATAACTGCATTAGAGGTATCTCCTTTAGCACAATCTGGGATGACATAGCATACTCTATGCCCAAAGCTAGTCTGTGGGGCTGCAAGGGCTCCACCTCTCACTGTACCTTGACCCCCTCTAGTACCGCCCCTCATAGCTTGAGAGATTTCCCTAGATGTTGGTGTTGGGGGTAGACTAGTTATTTGAGATCCCGAAGCTTGAGGGGAAAGTAAATGGTGAAGACAATGCCCAGACAAATGCCCAACCTCATCAAAACTATAGCAAGCTTTGGTTTCTCGCCTCTGAGATAGTTGTATTGAAAAGCCACAATGTCGAGCTGCACTAGAAGAGATATCGTGGTCTGTTTAAGTAGGAATAGATTTGTCAGCACACTATTAACTATGGGGATAACTGCATGGACTGCCCTACCCTAATAGCTCTGCCTCTGAAACTCTTTATATCACAGCGGGGGTTCACTAAACTTGTCATGCTGACAAAATCTCTTCATGCTACTTATGTCTAATATGCATAATCATGTGTGCATGATCCACCACACTTTGAAATGTGCCTCTAACTATAACGAAGGAAATCGTGGCCTCTTAAAGGTACCCCGCCAATTCCTATTCCAAATACAACACTTAGCATATCATGTAATAACTGTATAAGATATCCAACAATGCCTCTAACATAAGATAGGCGGGGGCCATGACATACTCGGGGCTCACCCTCAAGTAAATAAAAGAGATAAAAATCACCATAGGTAGAAGAAATGTGGATCGTCCTTGGAAGATAGAACTCACCACAAATAGCAAAGCTTAATATCCGAATTAAACGTCATACAATGGATGGTCATAAAACTCGGTCCCAACATGGTGAGATCATGTAGGCAAAAGTATGTGCTGGTACGTCTGCATGTACTAAGTATGCAGGATACAATGCATATAACTTACCAAAACCTGCATATAAAGTTAGATGTCAAGGGCACATAATATAGAAAAAGATATATAGCAAGGAATATGGTATAACAAGATGCTATGAAACTCATAATGCATGAAATGTAAATGATACTCATATATAATAGGGATGTGACCTCAACCGATATAAGTAGGACCAAGTGAGCTATTACTTGGAATCCCGATGAAATCTCCTCATCGGTAAAGAGGTGGTCTACTTGCTAAAGGTAAACCATACTTCACCTTATGGGAGCATCACCCATTTTTTATGAGCATCACCCATTTCAGATAGGATTTTCACATATAGCATATCATGTCACCTTATACTTCACCTTATGGAAATGTAAAGCATTTCGTATAAACCAACCTTCCTTACAGGAACATCACCCATTCTGGATAGGATTCTCATAACCTATGCTAGGTACATAGTTCAAGGAAAGAGAGGGAGCTCTAAATCCACCAGTGATAAGTCATCATCCCACAAGGATACATATAAGTATATATATACATGCTTTCGAAATAGGTGATATTCATTTCCAATTCTTTCAATGCACATTTAGGCTCAAACTAAAAACCAAAATATAGTTCATAACCATAATACTTATGCATATGAATAGCTTATTCAAATATACGAGATAGTGCAAGCACCCACAATGCTGCCATAATCATAGACATTTATGCGATCACATTCTTTTCAAAATCATAATCTTATCAAAACCATTTCATAAACATAATTGGGCTTAACCCACATCATAATTTCCATGAAATCCAATGTTCTTGAATGTATATGCCATGAATGATGTGAGAATAGATTAGGAAATTAACAATCAATCTAAAATCAATAATATAATAAGAGATTCAAGTGAAAACATAATTAAAATCATATTTAAAATCATAATATAAATCACCTATGTGCAAAACAAGCTTTAAAGGGACATGTTGTTTATAACATTATAATTTCAATGTAAATCATCATAATAGGGCTTAAAGTAACTTAAAACATCCAATATGTACAACTCATTCATTACTTGAATTTAATAATTCAAAATGACAAAACCCCAAATTTAATGTAAGATTAAGCTCATGAAATTTACTTGAAAAGATTTGGGTCTCCTAGGTTGGAAGGAACCAAGGATCAAAACCCACATACCTTGATCCAATAAAGGAGTTTCAAGAGAAATTTGAAGAAGAATTGAATTTTTC
>JAOTQR010095707.1:0-30816 GCA_025774065.1 Solanum ossicruentum | reverse complement strand
CCAATATACACACCTTGGCAGTCCAATTACATAACAAAACAACACACGGGCAGCAAGCGGGTGTTTATAAACCCAAGCGTGTTCCTTTAACCTTTCTACCTCTAATCATATTTTCCAACACTTATTCACACATACACATCATGACCAGACTATGTTAATGCCATAAAAGCCTTACAACAGCTCATAAAGCACACATATCACAGTTCCATACAATCTAAAAATGGATAGCATAACATTACCTTCCTTCGCTACATTTCGACGTCGACAATCCCAAACCTATTCCAACTTTAACAAAACTACTCCAGAAATATTTACACATACACACAGCCTTTAACCAGTCCCTAAACAGTAGAGAATCAGTCATTAAGGATGTGAGGCAATAGCATTCTATCCAACAATCCACAAGTTCCAATTAACATAATGCTTAAGATAATCCAATAAAACGCGCTTGTTAAATGAAACCAAAATCAGGGCAGCAACTTTAGTATAATATCTATAACTCATACCATGTCAAGAACACCAAGTTCTCTTCATAATACAACTTAAAATTCATAGAGAAATCACCAAAACAAAAAGGAAAAGGTGCAGCAACTTTCTACACAGAATCTGTCCAACAGTTTCAGCAAGTGTAACCAGCAACTAGTTCTTGTTTTTCATGATGAAACTATACTAAATACACAAATATAATTACTTACATTTCTTTTCAAGGTCTAGAGGCTCCTTAATAACCCTAGAAAAGTCGTTTGGCTGCTTCACAAAGTTGAGAAAAGTTGAGAGCAAGTTTAGAGAGCAATCTGATTTTTTTTTTGTGTTCAAGCTAACAATGCCTTATGGGAGCTGCTTTAGGCCCTTTTTAAAGGGATCATTGGCCGACTTACTAAGTATAATTAAGCCTTACATCACCGAGTAGGTGATGCAGCTCCTTGGCCATTTCATTTGGGCCTATTGGAGCTCCAAATACATGGGCCTTCGCTGCCCATATTTTAGATTTCTTCTTCTTAATTTGTTGGGCCTAACTTGCTAAGAATATTGTAATGGTTTTGGGCTTCCATTATATCCTTCTTGGGCTGATCATATAGTCCCCTTATGAAGCTAATCCATAGACCAAAGTTACACTCTTAACACAGACTTTATTCATAATCGAACTTGGACAAATTCGACGTCGAGCCCCGTCTCTGTTTAACTAACAAATTTATTCTAAGCAAGTAGGTGACTCACCTACTTGCTTACTAAGTCCTACAAGAATCTCAATTCTCTCACTTTATTTTAAGGCCGCAACCTCCTCAATTCGACACAAACATGTATAGACTCGACCTTTTTAAGCGCTAGACGCCCATATAACCCATTAACGCGAGATTCAAGCACTTTTGAAAATTGGCGCTAATTTGACCAAACCATGGCATGTTTTATTTGTATAGTATTAGTATGGTAAGAGGTGGGGTGTTACAGGTAGATTGAGAGATTAGGTTGGAGGAAGTTGAGCATGGTGGTGTAGTATTCTTAATGGTTCTAAATATTCTTTGGTTGGAGAGGTCTAGATTAAGCAAGGCCTTGATTCCGTCTTATTAGGATTGGAAGTTTTAATTGAAGAGATGGTAGAGTGGAGGTTATCTTCCAAGGGGGAGATGGTGGTTCGTGGAAACAAGTGGAATAGGTATATTCAAGGTTGATAATTGAGTTATGTTGTGATATCATTTTAGATTGTAGAAGAAGTTGGCAAGGTTGCACATGGATGGGATTTGCCTAGGGATATGATTATGGTTTGTTTGATTCTTCATATTTCTAGGTTGAGGAGATATGTTGGTGCCTATAGTGCTATAAGACCCTTTGATATAGTGGGTGATAAGGAGGATAAGTTACTTAGGAGAAGGTCCTGGTGAAGGTAAGGATGGATGAGTGAAAAGGTTGATTGATATTGATGTGGTGTTCATCAAGGCCCTTTTAGTGGAGTCGTCTATTCATATGTGTCTCTTGGGGAGCCAGTGCGAGCATAGGAGAAGTAACTTCCATATCTCTTTCATTCTATTCAAGCTTATGATAACATTTCAAGCCCTTTCTGTGATTCTAAGTCTTATGTTTCAGCTCCCATGTCATTCATAAGCACTCATGTTTAAGTTGGCAAGTTTATGATGATTTTACCCTTATGTTGAAATTTTGAGAATGGTGTTTCAAATGGAATGTTGCATTCTTGTTGGGACTGATTTTTTCATGATCACTCTTCTCATGTACGTTTCTTTGACATTCTGGGACGAATGTTCCCAAGGGGGAGATATTGAAACGACCCCAAAAAGTATCCAAAAATGTGTCGCAGAAGTGCCTAAAGTCATAATTTCCATATATCTAAAAATTCATTCGTTATTTCGAAAATTCAACTTCATATTGTTGTTCAGGGGGTCAAATTGAGTGGGAGATGGGTCTAACCCAAATTTAAGAGAAACCATATCAAAATCCGAAAATCGCAAAAACGCGAGTTAGGAGGGTCAACATTAAAAGGGCATATCTCTTAGCACACGAAGAACTAGGCGGACCATGACATACCAAATTAAAGATCTTTGAATGAGCTTTTCAACACACTTGGTGTCGCCTCATTCTGATTTTTGATGAAGAATTTATGTCCGTTTTCATAGAACTCGTTTGTGCAAAAATACGAATTCCAGTAAGTAATTGCGACGCAGAGCAGTGTTATTTTGGTCATGTTTTTTTATTTCGGTCCAAGCCTTGAAAGTCTTGGCCTAAGGGTTCCCATATTTGAAAATACCTATACTTAGCCTTATTTAACCCTCACACCATCCTAAACATTCCCCAATACCCACCCAAACACTTAGACTAATATTTCTCTCAAGATTCGAGTTCCAAAACTCAAGACCAATCTTAAGGATTTCATTCAAGCTTCAAGTCTCTATTAAAGTATTCTTCAAAAGCTTCTCCAAAGCTAATGTATGTGGGTTTTAGCCATTGGATCCTTCCACCCATGATGCCCTAATCTCCTTTTTTCTTAAATTGCATGATTTAAAGTTGATTTACAAATGGTTCTTGCTTATTATGAAATTCACTACACATTATGTCAAAGCTATGTAAAATTGTGACTGTTTTGCTATGCTTTGAGCTATAAATCTTTGATCTATTGTAAGATTTGAGTAGGGGTTCTGATATATGTTGCTTGAGGGTGTTGCAAGGTATTGATTGATAGTTTTACAAAGGATCTTCCTACATGATTTCATCTCTATATTTCATGGTTTTAACTAGCATGACACACTCTCTAAGTATTTGATAAAATGTCCGGTTATGGTTTCTTCAGGAATTGAAGGTCCACAGCATGAGATATGATATGGTTGAATATATAATGATGAAATGAGATTATGTATACAATAAATTCTATATAAGGTATTGCATTAGACCATGCCAAATCCGCGGTGACTAAGAACTCGGATAACCTAGATGGGTATTTGTACTCATCAACCTAGTGAAGGGTTTGTACTTCCCCACCTAGTGATAGAGCGGTATCATCACTAACCTATATAGGGGTTTGTACTCATCAACCTAGTGAAGAGTTTGTACTTCTCTAACTAGTGATGGGGCGGCATCATCACAAACCTAGATAAGGGTTTGTAGTCATGAACCTAGTGAAGGGTTTGTACTTCTCCACCTAGGTGATGGGGCGGCATCATCACCAACCTATTGAGGGGTTTGTACCTCACCTCCTAAATGATGTGGCGACATCATCACTAACCTAGTAAGGGGTTTGTACCTCACCACCTAAGTGATGGGCCAACATCATCACTAACCTAGTGAGGGGTTTGTACCTCACCATCTAAGTGATGGGGCCGCATCATCACCAACCTACCAAGGGGTTTGCACTTTGGAAATCTAGCTTGGTCTCTTTTACACATATGATATAATAAATGAGCATGGGTTACTTAAGTATGTTTTACTTATACATTGATCATACATGTCATATTGTTATACTATGCCTATTACCTATTGTTATGCATTTTCATTATGTTGCCAATCTCTCGTTGCATTACATCCTACATACTTAGTACATTCAAATATACTAATGCATACTCTTTCCTACATGTTATCACTATATAAGGATCAAAGCCCAAGTTGATCATCCTCCTCCTCCACGTGGCTAGTTTGGTAGTTGGTGAGTCCTCGACTTCGGGAATCTTAGTATATGTTTCTCTTATTATGTATTGAAACATTCTTCTTTACTTTGTATATTGACTGTGAGGGTGAGCCTGCTTACTTTGTCTTTGCCCCCACTCTAATCTATGTAGTAGAGGTGTTGTTAGAAATGCTATGTACCTATGATATGAGTCTTTACTCCTTGTCTCTTGATTATGATGTTATGCAAGCTCTCCCCTTAGTCCCTTGTCCTTGTTTTCCTAACTTTTACATGTTAAGTATCAATCTCTCTTAGTCCCAAATCCCCTTGTTTATGTTTATTGTGTTGTTTTACATTGCATTCGTAACCAAGGATGTGTAATGATATGATAAGAGGCTTGTTTGGGGTTCCTTCGGGTTCCCCATTCGGCTATTACGTCTAGGCCCTAGGCTTGGCTTATAACATCTGAAGCACATTTTTGGGGCATTTCAATATCTCCCCCTTGGGAATATTCGTCCCCAAATATCAAAGAAACTTGCATGAGAGAAGTGATCATGAAGATTTCAGCCCGAGACGAATGCAACAAATACATTTAAACATCATTTTCAAAAATCTCAACATAAATGTCACAAATCACCATAAGCTTGTCAACATAAACATGGATGCATGAAAAATGACATGAGGGTTGAACTTAGGACTTGAAATCATATAGGAGACTTAAATTAGTACCTTCGGCTTGAGTAGAATGGAACAAATATGGGTATCGCCTTCATATGTCTACCTCGGCTTTCCATGTGGCACTTTCAACTTGTTGATTCCTCCAAAGGACCTTGACGAAAGCTACATCATTGTTTCTCAACCTCTTTACTCTTCTATCAAAAATCTCCATCGGGACCTCCTTATAGATCAAATTATCTTCTACAACACATAACCTCTAAGGGTACCATAGTACTTTGGTCACCCACACCCTTTCTCAACATGGACACATGGAAGACCGGATGAACCATATTCATCTCCATAGGAAACTCCAACTCATATGCAACTTTACTTACTCTCCTCAAAATTTTATAAGGACCCATGAACCTTGGGGTCAATTTCCCTTTTTACCAAATTGGACCACACCCTCATAAGTGATACTTTCAAATAAACTCAATCACCAACCTTAAACTCAAGATCTCTTCTCCTTACATCGGAGTAGGACTTTTGTCTACTCTGGGTTGTTCTTATTCTCTCCTTTATCGACCTCACCTTCTCCATGGACTCCAAGACTAAACGGAGACCTAGAAAAGTCATCTTCCCCACTTCAAACTACCCAAACTAGGATCTATAATGCCTACCATAAAGAGCTTCAAAGGGAGTATACCAATGCTTAAATGGTAGCCATTGTTGTAAGCAAACTTAATGAGTGGAAGATGCTAATCCCAACTACCCTTAAACTCCAAACTACAAGCTCTAAGCATAACTTTAAGAGTTTGGATAGTCCTCTCAACTTGACCATCTGTTCGAGGGTGAAACGTCGTGCTAACTTAACCATGGTACCGAGACCTCTTTGGAAGGACCTCCAAAAGTGAGAAGTGAATTAAGCACCATGATCTGAAATGACAGACATGGGTACCCCATGAAATCTAACCAACTCATGAATGTACAACTTGGCATAATCTTTGGCACCATAGGTAGTTTGACCGATAGAAAGTAAGTCGACTTTTTCATTCTATCCACAACAACCCAAATAGAATCAAAATGTTTCCTAGTCTGAGGCAACCCAACCACAAAATCCATGTTGATCTCTTTCCACTTCCAAAGTAGGGATCATTATGTCTTGGGCTAGGCCACCCGGCCTTTGATGTTTGTCTTTGACTTGTTGGCAATTGTGACATCCTGATATACACTTTGCAATGTCCCTCTTCGTACCACCTCACCAATACATCTCCCTCAAGTCTCTATATATCTTTGTAGAACCGGGGTGAATGGAATAAGATGAATTGTGGACCTCCTTCAAGATTTATTCTTTCAAATTATCCGCATCAGGTACACACAATCTACCTTGGTACCTAAGGGCACCATCTCCCCCTTGGGAGAAAACCTTCACTTTACCATCTTTCACCAAGGCCTTCAACTCTAATAATACGGGTTCAAGATTTTTTTTTGCCTTTACCTACTCAACAAAAGAAGACTTAGAACCATCAACAACCACTATACCATCATTATCAACATCATCCAACCTAACTCCCAATCTAGCCAACCAGTGAACTTTACTAGCCATCTCTTTGTCACCATCATCAATATGGCCTAGACTACCCATAGACACTATACTTAGAGCATCGGCCACAACATTAGCTTTGCCAGGGTGATAATGCACACTCATATCATAATCTTTAAGGAGCTCTAACTACCTTCTTTGTCTGAAGTTAAGATATTTTTGGATAAACACATATTGGAGACTTTTGTGGTCGGTAAACACATAAATATGAACCTCATACAAGTAGTGACGCCAAATTTTCAAAGCAAATACCATGACCGCCAATTCAAGTTTATGGATGGGATAATTTCTCATGCACCTTAAGTTGCCTTGAGGCATATGTTATTACCTTACCATTTTGCATCAAAACACACCCCAAATCAATTCTTGAGGCATCACAATATACAAAATATCCTTCCAACCCTTCTGATAGAGCCAAGAAAGGAGCAGAGACAAGCTTATCTTTCAAGGTTTGGAAACTCTTTCCACATTCATCAGTTCACACTAATTTTTCCTTCTTTTGGTCAACTTTGTCATAGGAGAAGCAATAAAAGAGAAACCATTTACAAACCTCCGGTAATAACCCGCCAAACCCAAGAAACTTTTAATGTCCAATGGGATCAAAGGTCTAGGCCAATTTATAATCACCTCCGTATGGATCCACCTTAATTCTATCTCCCGACACCACATGCCCTAGAAAAGAACAATCTCTCAACCAAAACTCACAGTTTTTATATTTTCCATACAACTTCTCCTCCCTCAAGATTTGCAGCACCACACTAAAGTGATTCACATGCTCCTCCTCACTATGGGAATAAATCAAGATATCATCAATAAAGACCACCACGAACATGTCAAGGTAGGGTTTAAAGACACTATTCATGAGATACATAAATATAGTCAGTGCATTAGTCAACCTAAAGGAAATAACCACAAACTCAAAGTGCCCATACCTAGTCTAGAAAGCCATCTTGGGAATATCACACCCCTCACTTTCACTTGGTGATACCCGGACCTAAAATCAATGTTAGAAAAGTGACTAGCCCCTTGAAGTTGATCAAAAGGGTCATCAATCCTTGGTAGAGGGTACTGGTTCTTTATGTTGACTCTATTAAGTTGTTGGTAATCAATGCACATTCTAAGAGAACCATCCTTTTTCTTCACAAATACCATCGATGCATCCCACTAGGACTAATGAAATCCATTTTCAACAAATCTCTCAATTTCTCCTTCAACTCCGCCGGGGCTATACGGTAAGGGGGAATAGAAATGGGTTGAGTATCGGGAAGGAGGTCTATGCCAAAGTCTATTTTCATTTCGGGAGGAGCACCGGGAAGCTCATCAGGAAAGACATCAAGAAACCCATTAAACGCCTAAACCAACTCAATAGGAAGGACTTTAGATTCCACATCCCTAACCCTCACAAGATGATAGAGACAACCCTTAGAAATGAACTTTTGGACTTTAAGACAAGAAATGAATCTACCCTTGACCACCACATCACAACTTTCCTATTTAAGGACAGACTCATTAGGGAATTGAATTTAACCCTACAGGTTCTACAATCAATAGAAGCATAATAAGCATGCAACCAATCCATCCTAAGAATGACAAGAAAAACCACCATATCCAACTCAACAAAATGACAAGGCAAGACTTTATGCAATATGAACATGGGACAGTATATATAGACTCTTTAGCAACAATAGACTGAGCAACGGGGGTTGACACTTCATAAGGTCCTCACAATAATTTGGGACTAACATAAAGATTTTTGGCAACAAAAGGAGTAGTGAAAGAAAGAGTGGCACCTGGATCAATCAATGCATACACATCAAAATCAAAAACCTTTAACATACTCGTGACAACATCGGGCACCTTATCCACCCCTTGTCTCCCTTGAAGATCATAGAATCTATTTTTCCTTAGAGCACCCCCTTATTGGCCTCCTCTTCCCTTTTGATCCGCATTTGTACCTTGCCCTTGTGAACGATAATCTCTACCCTTGTTTTGAGCATGAGGACAATTAATAACCCTGTGACCCATTTCATCACAACTAAAGCAAGCATCAGAATTCCTCAATCATGGACCATTATGATTCCTTTCACACCTTGGGTATCTAGGATTCATCATTCTTCAATTACCACCTTTGAATTTTGGGTTGGTCATCCTATCATTGGAAAACCTCTTGTTAGGAGCATTGGAAGACCCTTTGACTTGGAACTTGTTTCATTGAGGAAACCGTCCACCCTTGGAACCTTAGAAACCACCTTCAAAACGAGCCCTATTAGACTCACCACTTTTTTTTCCAAGCTTATCCCCCTCTAGTTGCTCGGCATATGTCATGAGGTGGGACAAATCCATATCACTCACTAGCATGGTAGCACAATACTCCTTATTAACCAAGTTGGACACTCCCAACACAAATTTGTTCATCCTTGTCTAGGTTCAGCAACCAATTGCTGACATACTTGGAGAGTTGGTTGAACTTGAGGGTGTACTCCCTTACACTCATAGAACCTTGCTTAAGGGTCATAAACTCCATCATCTTGGTCTCTCATAGCTTGATGGGAAAGAACTGGTTAAGGAATACTGCATTGAACTCTTCCCAAGGGATAACATTATCATTTCCCTTCTCCAACTTCCATTGTGTAAACTAAATTTGAGCCACCCCTTTGAGTTGGTAGGCCGCCAACTCCATCTTTTCCTCTAAATTGACCCCCATGATGGATCGCACCTGTACACCTCATCTATGAACTCTTGGGGATCCTCATCTGTCTTGGACCTATGGAACTTCAGTGGTTTCATTCTTGTGAAATCTCTCACCCTAGAAGTCAGAGTGGAAGCACGAGAAGCTTGGGTCCCTTGGTTGATTTGGTTGGTCATAGCATGAGCCAACATTGCAATAACATCTCAGAACTTATCTTGGCCTACCCTTCCACCTTGAGAAGCTTGAGGAGCGGGATGGGCTGATTGCTCCTCGGGTGTACGGGCTCTCCTTAGTCTCCCTCTTGGAATCAGCATGATCTAGAAGAGCAAAGAGTATTCATCGACTCGTAGAGGAACATACGAGTCATAGGAGTGCCTCGTAGCAGGAAACAAAAGGCATCCGTGGTGCCTAACATTTTCCCACAACAAGGCAACACATTAAACCACACAATCAACACTCTTAGCAAATAACAACAATTACAAATACTTGGCACATAATTAATTTCCCGATCACATTATAAGCACAAAACAACAGTCACCCCTAAGGATCGATTTACTTTAATAGAACATCAAGCACAATGCCAACAAAACACTTTCAAAGCTCATACTTGACATTAACAAAATATTACAAAGGGATGCAATGGTCATACATATCAATTATGTCAAGCCCCATAAGTTGAAGCATAAGCATCACACCCATATCCCCTACATTTTAACTCTGACAACTATTCAGACCAGGCACGAGCAATAGTTACACACTACATCCCATGAATGAATCATAAGTTGTGCAATCATCATCACCCATTAAGGAATTTCAACACAAGTAGGTTCACAACTCAACCATTCAAAGCCTAACACCCCTAGATTACAAGTCTAGTTCATTGCTCACTATAAAACATGATTTAACATGATCAAGAAAAACATATACTCGTATAGGGAACAAATTCACCATAAAGTATTGCAAAATGTAACAACGAAGCTTACCAATTGATTGTAGAGGTCAACCAAAGTGAAGAAAATTTTAAACTAAGCTGAAACCTTAGAAAGTGGTAACCTCGCCAGAATCCTTGCCGGAAAATGACGTGGGTGGTCGAGATTTTCGCTGGAAAAGAGAAAATAGGGATAGATTCGGGTTTTCCATCACCTATTTAGGGTTTGTGATCGAGAATAGGGGTCAAATTTTATTTTGGCCCCTAATAAAAGCAAAACGGGTCGAGTTTTAAAAATCTGCAAATCAGGGCTACAAGACCCCGAATACGAGTCGTAAGCTATCCTACAACTCGAAGGTCATGGTGTTGTAGCAGACCAAACATTTGTAATAAAATTTAAGAATCATACCTGGCACTACGAACCCCACTTAAGACTCGTAGGGGATCCTACGAGTCGTAAGATTGGCTCGTAGTGTATGTGCCAACTTCTAATACTCACTGATTCTCTCTAGGAGGCATGACTTTGAGCCGTAGTAAGGACTACGACTTGTAGGCCTAATCGTAGAGGCTGCTCCAAGTGTCATTTTTCAGATCTTCAGTACTTCAATTCTCAATTGCAAACCAAATCTCAAAATACAACAATTCCAAAAATATTACAACTGTACCAATATCTTTCAATCATAAAAACAAACTCAAACCTTCTACCTAAGAATCTCGACAATCAAAAACAACTAAAAAGAAGACAACAATTATCAAAAATGCTTGGTTTACCTCCCAAGAAGCGCCTTGTTTGACGTTGTGGCTCGACTTTGTCACCATCCTTCATCAACTATTATCGAGGGTCCACACCTCACTTTTGCGCTTATCTAGGTGTTTTATGGATTGGATAATATCGAACATGACCTCTGCATCATTAACCCTAAACTATAGTTGATCTGAATCCATATCCTCTAGGGCTCTCCCAGTAGTCAGAAATGATCTCCCCAAAATAATGGGCTCCTCAAAATCAACTTCGCAGTCAAGGATCACAAAATCTGTCGAGAAGATGAATTTATTCACTTTAACAAGCACATCCAAAAGGATTCCCTTTAACTTCTTAATGGTTCGATCCACCATAAGCAACCTCATCGAGCTAGGAGTACCAAGGCCAAGCTTTTTGAACACCGAAAGAGGCATTAGATTGATGCTCACTCCTAAGTCACACAAAGCTTCTGCAAACACGATATCACCAATGGTGCAGGTAATGGTAAATGTGCTAGGGCCCTCTCGCTTTTCAGCAAGATACTTAGATATAATTGCACTACATTGTTGGAGTTCTTGCGAGAACTCTTGGCTCAAAGTGAGTTTCTTGGTGACTAAGTCCCTCATATATTTGGAATACCCAGGCATTTTGTCTACAACTTCTAGAAGGGTAATGTTGATGGAGAGTTGTTTCAACATCAAGAGGAAGTGTTTGAATTTTTCCTCCTCTTCCTTTATCTTAAGCCTTTCTGAGAAAGGAGGAGGAGGTCTGGGAATTGATTTCAATTTCTCCTCCTCTCTTATCTATTCTTGTTGTATCCCAAACAATCTTCGGGTCTTCTCCCTCAACCAAGACTTCACCACCAAGACCCTTTTCATAAACTTCATTCATAACTATGGGCATAGGGGGTTCTACAGTGATCTTGCCACTCCTAGTCATCACCGCTATGTAATGTCCTTCATTCTTAGGATTTTTAACCGTATTGCTAGGTAATGTGCCCTTTTGGCGTTTGTTCAATTATTAAGAAACTTGCCCAAATTGTTGTTCAAGTTGCTTGATCGGCACCTAGTGATACTCTATATTTTGGTTAATACTTGAGATATCTTCTTTCATTCCCTTTAAATTTTCATCTTGATATTAGCTCATTTCAACAATTTTTTGAACATTTCTTCAATCCTGGAGTTGCTTGATCTGGCATCACGATTGTGTGGTGGCACATAAGAAGCATTCCTGAATCCCTCTCTTCTCCCCCATTCTGCATCTACCACTCTCTCTCTCATAGTATCCACCTCGATTATCTCTATACATCCTATCGCGGTTGAAGTTCCAACCTTGATTCCCGAAACTTTGACTCCAATAGTCTGAATTAGACCTTAGGGGTTGTTCCGGAAACCCGCTGCTTGGTTGCTTATAAAGCATGGATCCTCACAAATGAATGGATGATCATAGGAAGGATCCTTCTTAGGTTGGTGAGTCATCGCTTTAACACTTTCTTGATTTTCTTTAAAACCAAGTCCATACTTGTGCGAAGTTGAGCAAGTTTGTTCGATGATCTCTTCATTTACCTTGGCTTGCTCACTATTGGTATTAACTTCACAAGAGGGTTTCATCACACCCTGCTCTCATTGACCCCATGCTATATTTGTTTTGACCACTTGCTCTATCTTTGCAGCTATCAATGTAAAAGATTGGTCTAAGAACATGCCTCCTATGATTGTATCGGCATATGCTTAACTATTCTCATCAAGTTCCCGATAGAAAATTTCAACCAAGGCATCATCCACAATCTTTTGATCAGGTACCATCCTCAAGAATTTAGTAAACCTCTCCCATATTGTGCTAATACAATCACCCAACAATTGCTCAAAATTGTTGATTTGGTCCTTCAGCTTCAACTTCTTAGATCTTGGAAAGTATCTTTCAAGGAATACTCTCTGAAGTTCAGCGCAACTTGTGATTGTACCAGGAGAAAGCTCAGATAACCATACAGCTGCATTGATAGTCAATGATAGTAGGAAAACTCTT
Organism: Solanum ossicruentum; assembly: GCA_025774065.1. Classification (NCBI taxonomy): domain Eukaryota; kingdom Viridiplantae; phylum Streptophyta; class Magnoliopsida; order Solanales; family Solanaceae; genus Solanum; species Solanum ossicruentum. The sequence continues at coordinate 18,064 of JAOTQR010095707.1, read as the reverse complement.
AAATCCACAGCATCAAGAGAAAGGTTTTGTGTACCCATGACACTCTTGCAAATAAACACCATATTTTAAAGATGACGTGGAGATTCTCCAAAGGTAGCCCTATGAATAGACTATAGTTTTGGAGCATTTGGAGCAATCGACTCAATACCGTGAATTTAATATTTGCCGATAGAGGAGGAAGTACTATAGCACCAGTAATATCCATAGCCATAGGGTTCAATCGATATTGATTCCACCCATAAGCATTTTCATTGAAGTTCCTGATTGTGGCATGTTACCCTTTGTTGTGGATTCTCTTCTCTTTCCATGTCCTCATTCGTATGCATCTCCTCCTCAACCTCAATATCCTCATTCACTTGAGCCATTCTTCTTGATAGTCGATGGATCTCTAAATTGAGTGGAGCTAAGGGATTTCCTTGGCTCCTTATGTTGTGCATACAACTTAGTATACCCTGCAAATAAAATCAAACAACAAAAACAAAAACAAAAGTAAAGTACAAGAGACTCTAGAAATCAACACTAGAATTAACTAATAGTGAAATCAAATCAAAATCTAGTCATATTCCTCGACAATGGCATCATAATTTCTGATGATGTTAATGAGCCAATAAGAAAGCGATTGTTGTCAGCAATTAACCTAACAAAGGTTAGGATCGAATCCATAGGGAATACATAGCTTGATTACAAGATTTCACTACTAACCATTTCTAGCATTTATGACTACAATCTCTAAATTAGGAGGGGGGGGGGGAGGAGTGTGGGGGTCACCTTGATTACCCTAGATAACATAGCTACAATTGATGATTTGCATGTAGGACCGTAACTTATATTCTTCTAGCCCTGTTGTGAAGGTGAAGGTCGAATTTCACCATGGCGCTTAGTCAGCCACCATGGCATGCCAACTAACCGTTACCAATAGTCCTAGTCAACCTCCCCTTGGTCATGTTTGATTGATTAGATGTAAACACATTAATCGAATTTTGTCATCTACTTCCTTTTTCTATCGTCACTACCTTGGTCGAGATCATGATAATGGACGGGGTTCGGTGTTGGCCACCACCAAACAACAATAATCATGAAGGGAAATAAATAATACACGCAAAACCCCAATCACAAAAATGCAAGAAACCTAGGTCATTTCAATGTCAACTACCCATGGTTTGCACAACCCCAAGTTGTGGGTGCTTAGCTACTCATGACTATGGAGAAACACACAATAATTCAAATAATAAACATAGTTGAGAGCTTCACCAATACCAATGAAGGAAATAGGAACCACAAATTGCAAACCCACAAGCTTGGTTGATTAATAATGAGTACAAGACAAAGTTTGCAATCCCCAAAATGGGTTTTCCAAAAGACAACAATAAACTAATCTAAAAACAAAGAAAAGCTTTAAAAAATGTATTTCTCAATAGTCTATGGCTAAATCCTTGTCCAACTCTCCTACTAAAAATCTAACTTAAACAATATATAGTATTTATAAAGTAACCCTAGAATTTACACAAAAAAGGCAGTTGGGATTTGATAAGCTACGCAAGTATGACTTGTAGGATGACTTACAAGTCATAGTCGGGGTTTCATATCAGGTTCTTGACATCTTGGATAAAACTTGTACGACCCATAGGTACGAGTCGTTGCTTGAGCTACGGCTCGTATATTGGTCTCATAGTCTTGGTCTTCAGTTTTTGGTCCAACATCATGGCTCTCTGATTCTTTCTACAAGTCCACTTATACGAGTCACAATGTAATTTACGAGTCATATTATGTCTCGTAGGGGTGACCTCCACTTAGCAGATTTCTAAATTTTGGTCTCTGATTCTTGCTACTTGTCCACAACGTTTCTTAAAAATCACGCCAACCTAACTTTTTCTGTAAGATTAACATAAAAACACATCAAAATACTAAAAAGTAACTTTAAGAACTCATAAAATCCCTTTTTTCAGGTACCATATGTGTTGTATTTTGACAACACATCTTTTGTGATGACCCAAACCTAGGGTGTAGACATGACACGACGAATGGGAACGCGAAGAGACCTAAACAAGCCTCTTAGCAAATCAATCAAATATCCTTGGTCGCGGAAGAAAAGTGAACAACAACAACAAATATAATAAAATGGGAAGCTGGACTAAGAGAAGTCTTTGTTAACCATTAAAGCATAAAAGAGTCAAGTTCATAGCATAAGTACATCAAAATATCCAACACCTGTAACATAGAATGGAGCGGGGGCCAAGATACTCTCCAGTCTTACCCACATAATAACAAGTGTTCAACATAAAGAAGTCTCAAAATAGCAAGATTAAGGTAGATAGTGTCCTCAGACTTGAGGACTCACCAAAGTTTATCTCCAAAGTATTAACTAGTCAGGAGGAGGATGATCAAGTGGTGCTCCAGTCTCTACATGGTAATATCATATAGGCACAGAGTATGCATTAGTATGTTTGAATGTACTAAGTATGTAGGATGCAATTCAACAAGACATAAGCCAATATAGTCAAAATGCATAATCATAAGCAATAGACAAGTATAATCTCAATATGGCATGTATGACCAATGCTTGAAGTAAAACATGCTTGTAAATCATTCAACTTGCATAGTATATATAGTGTACACATGTGTGGGAAGCAACCTCAACTAACATAGACCAAGTAGCTACAACTTGGAATCCAACGCATGACACCCTCTTGGCAAGGTGAAACGGGCATGACACCCCCGACTAGGTGTGATCTGCTTGCCAAGGCAAACTAAACATGATAACATGACTAGATGGATCTACTAGTATAACAAGGGCAATAATCATAATCCTATGGTGACACATAGTTTAGAGACAAAAGACTTTATGCAAGGACCCCTTGAGTCGATCCTCCATCTTAAGTCTCAACCGGTGCTAAGTCAAATCCACAGAATACTTGAAAATAATCATAACTTATATAACTTGTAAGAAACATGAAAATTACAAGAATAGCTTATGAAACTTATTGGACCTCTATTAATGAGTCTAACTTGAAACATGAGAGCAGAGCATAATCATACATGAACCCTTGCTTTAACATGAATGGCTCACAAGAGGTAAAAATCTTGAAATAGGGCTTAGCTCGTAACTTGTAAAATCGTAGGTGATTTTCATGGATTCAATACATACTTGAAATTCCTTAGTCATCACATACTCACTTGACTTGTAAATCATGAATTAGATCATCAATAACTTGAGAATCCTTGACTTGACATTTTATCAAACACTTGGTGGGTTCATGATACTAGTTCAAAATTGTACAATTCGAGAGTGAAATAAGATGAGAAAACTAAATGAAAATCAACCTACTAACGTATAGTAAAACCATCATGTAGGGTACCTTGAAATCCATCATCAAAACTCATAATAGATCATAGTTTCATAGCTCAAAATATGTGTAGTCTTAATGGATATAATCAAATCATGATATAAGCTTGAAATAGATAGTCATGCATAATCAATCAATATTTCATAAGACCCCAACATGATTCATGCTCATCATTCATAATAAGAGATACCCATAGGTATTACAACTTGAAAACATGCAATTTCATGAAAAAGGAAGATTTAGCTCCATGGGTGAAACGACTTAATGGATGAAACCCACATGCGTAAATTTGGGGATTCCTTGATTTAAACTATGGAGGAGGCTTGAAGTTTGGATTGAGTTCTTGAAATCCAGTGTGAGCTTGAAATCCTTGGATTTTGGATGGGAATATTGATAAAGTGTTGGAGAGGTTTTAGAGAGGGTATTTAAGTGATATAGAGTTGAAAAATGGCTAAGTATGGGAGAATTTATGTGTAAATGGGCATGAGGCCATGACCCCAATGCCCTTGAAATGAAATAAAAAATAAGGAAAAACCACACTGGTCCACAATGGGTTCGCGTCGCGACCAAACGCGTACAACCACTATTTTCCAAAAAAATAGTGAAAATTATTTTTCGCTACGGGTCCTCTAAAATCTGAGTTATACCCATTACCCACTCAATTTTACCAGCTGATAGAGAATATGAAGTCGGATTTTTGATATCACGCATGAATTTTAAGATATATGACAATTACAATTATGGGCATTTTCGAAGAACATTTTTGGGGCATTTCATGACTCCTATTATCTTTATGTAATTGTGAAGACTTCCCTTAGCCCCTTTATCCTTTTTATGCTTGTTGTATGTGGATGGATATGATGGAAGTCCCAGTTCCATAACACCCTCATAGCGTGAGTCATACTTACCTATCCCTTAGATTTAGCGTGAGTCATACTTACCCATCCCTTAGATTTATTTGTTATGTGGTTCATGCAAATCCTCTTCCCTATAACATCCCCAAAGTATAAGTTCAAAGTCCCTCTTCCCTTAGAAATTATGTGTTTATGTGCTTATTTCTCTTTTATATTTCTGCAAAATCAAGGATATGCTATCCATGCTTAAGCAGCTTGTTTGGGGATCCTCCTCGAGTTTTGTTCGCCGTGTCACGTCTAGGATCTAGGCTTGGATCGTGACAATGTTATTATCCTAGAAATTCCACGCAAGTTAGCTTTTTTAAATCACCTGATTTCGCTTCAAAATGATAATTTTATTGTAGTTGGAAATCTTGTATACGAGTTGGTTGTATTCTGGAAATTCATTATACATGGCACCCAATTGTTCTTCACTATCGTGAGGCCCAAGGTCGCAATCGAGAAGTGTGGTCAAACTTAATCATCATGATGGAGTGGTACAGGGTTGCAATCATGATGCACTAGCCATATGACCACTGCAATAGCATGGGCCAAGGTCATGATCGCAATGAGTAAATGACCTACACCAAATTTCAGCTAACTCAAAATTTTTGATGGAGTGATCAAAACATGTTCGGAACCCCATGCATGCAAATGAATTATGAAACTCCACCAAATTCGATGTTCCAAATCCAACGGCATGGTCAAAATTTTCATATGAGATCATTACTACTAAAAGTAAGTCCCACTTCTCAAGGTCATATTTTATCAAAATTTATCGAGCGGCTCGAAAATGAGTCTAAAAGCCTAAAAAATTAGACGGAAGGTTGTTATAGACCAAACTCGATGTTTCAAAGATAATCGTGCTGTTAAAGTTCTCATTTGGGCATGTTTCACAAGGATGTTGACTAAAAGTCAACTATTAGCCTATTCTTAAAGCCAAAATTAAAGACTATGTACAAACTTACGCAGAAAGCCTCGGTATTCATGCCAACCATATTCTAGTCTAATTTGCTTTCAAAAGCTGGTGGAACTATCAGAATTTCATTATAACGCAATTTACCCGTATTTACTTAAAAAACCACTTTTCAAGCTATAATAGGCCTACTAACATGGAAAATTGCTGAAATTCAAACCAACTGACCAGGCGACCAGACTATCAGTACCAGCAAGTCATAAATCACATGGGGTGACTATAGGAATGCTCCAACCGACAAAAAAGACACAGACACATAGAAATAATTTAGAGGGTCATTATAATTTAGTTGAATTGCCTATTCGGGAGTTCTGATAGATGCCATCATGGTCTGGGTTTGAGTCATGTCATCTCATCTAAGTAATATGTATATTTTCACATAATAATAAGATAGTATGACAAAATGGAGCTAATACCTCATCTTCTTTAATACTTTTGTAAATATTAAAATTTCTACTTTTTTGAAGCCTTGTAGATTAATTGCCAAGGATTTAAGTGTATCACGTCAATCATCTTTCATTTTCCGGATAATCGATCCAGGATAAGGCTAGTTGTAGAGTCAAATCATATATGTAAGCAACTAATTCTGATCAATATTTTATGCAATTATTTCATATTGATTTAAGAAAAATTCAATTTAATAGATTATTCAATGTTAGTTGATAGACAAGTTGATTAATAACAACGGTCTGTAATCACAAATTTAAAAAGAATTTTTTTCATATATTTAATAATAATATAAAATTTCTAAAAAGTATGATTCTTTCAAAAGAAATTATAGGAAATAAATATGAGCTTTTGTGAATCTTGCGACATCACAATTTATATAAATATAACATCATTTACTTTTCATTCAATAGTTGAATATTTAAGAAATTAACCTTTAAGTTGATAGATCTTTTTGCATATTTAAATATTATCGAACTTGATATTTCAAAAGTCTTGTCCAATATTGATTTTTTTTCTTTCTTATTTGAACTAAAAAAAATTTCATTAATAAAATTAAATATAACAAAAATATATATATAATTTTTTCATAACTTAAATAAATTAGCAAACACATTTGTTATTTCTCTTTGATCATCTTTTATGGGTATTGTTTACTCTGATGTAAACCACATTGAATTTTTATCCTAACAAGAAAAGATTGACCAAAATGTTGGTCAACATAAAAGGGGATTCACAAACTAACTATATTTCATGATAATTAATTATAATTTGTTAACAAATGAACTTTCATTTATTTTTATGCCAAAATAAGTAGTACTACCAACTAAAATTCTCTAATTTATCCTTTTAAAAATTTTACATAATTCAATTTTTTTTCCTATAAATAGGACTCAATTCTGGACAAAGAAACAGACAACAACAACAAACACAAAGTCATTTTTCCATTCAAATATACTATGTTTGCTCTGTTAACCATGAAAAGATAGATGGAAGAACAATTGCAGAAGGTAAAGAAAGAAGACAGGGTTACAAAAATCACAAATATGTGGTATCAATTGTTAAATGGAAAAGAGATCTCCAAATCCATTGACCCTCATGACCTCAATGATCTGCGATATCTGATGAAGAAAAATCTCAAAAAGGTACATCATTTAATTTCAGCATCAAATGCTTTTCAACCCATTTCTAGTTGATTTTAGTTTCAATATATCTTTTAATTCATAGATATCTATTTTACTTTTCTATAAGTTATTGAGCAAGATTATTTATCAATGAATGCTGATGTTTTGAATATTAAATTGTTGTCTCATTATGCATGGAGAGTCTTCATATATATTCTATAGCTTTTTGTTATAAAATAGATGTATTAATATGTTTGCATTTTAATTAGTAAGTGCAGCTGATAATAAATCAATAAAAGCTATGTCTAAGAAGCTTCAAGAAATATTGTATAAAAAAGCTTGATTATAAGAATAAAAATTAATAGGTTATAATCTCTTTGTCCATTTTTACTTGTCACCTTTGGACTTGGAATAACTATTTAAAAATAATAATATTAGACATTGTTGTTTCACTATATTATCCAAATTAATTGATGTTTATTATTAGATCTTGAAAAGGAATTAAGTATTCAGTGGTAATGGTAAAACAAGAAGAAAATAATTATCTACTCTTCTTCATACATTAGATGTGCAAGTAAAACCTTTTGTGGACAGAAGAATGAAAGATGTTAGGTACTAATTTTGATCACCAGATACTAAGTGGAATCAAATTATAGCACAAAGGGTGGAAAAGGATAAAGAGATGTCCTAAAATCATGTAATGTCTTGAAGAAAAGTCCAAAGGTTCTCTATACCGTTCCATAAGACTCTAAACTCGTTTTGATGCAACAAATCAATAAATCTAGGCTCATGATATCAACTTTTGCCATGGCACCAATCTTCCATGAATTGTATCCACACTAACTCTACAGTGGGATGTCACGTCCTGATCCGTGAAGTCATATTTGTATGTCATAATCCAAGATAGGCCCTGGATGTAACACGACAAATGAGATCCCTGAAGGAACCTCATACAGGCCTTCTTAGCATACATATCATAAGCATTCGAGGTAATAAGAAGAAACATATAAGCGGAAGTTGAGATATAACCATAACTAAAGCATGAAAGTCGTAAGAGGTACAAGTCAAAGAGTAATACATCATATCCAACAAGCTTCTAAATCATATATTAGGTGAGGGCTAAGACATATCTCAAGCTTAGCCTCAATAAAAAATAAATAAAAGATAGTCTTAATATAACATAAAGCTATATGAAAGTAGAATCAGTCCCTGAATCATGAAGACTCACCCAATTTGACTCTGATAGAAATACAAATCTAGCCATGAGGATGAGTAGGATAATCACCAGTATCTACATTATGATGTAATATAGGCATAAAGATTCACTACTTTTTGGTTTTGGGGTATGATGGAATAAAGCAAAATGGCTCTTTAAACTGTCTGCGCTTCTTTCAATTGTGAAGTAACAGTTAGTCAATGCAACTTTCGAAACTCATCATGGGTCATCCGGAAATAGTCACGCTATGTTTTTAGACATAGGTGTTAGGCTGCGTACATCCGACCCCCTTACCCCGCAATGGATGGGAGCCTTTGAGGCACGGGGTAATGTTGTTGTTGTATAGGCATAAAGTATGTGTGTACATTTGAATGTATAAGTGTGCATGCAACTAATTCAATATAAACATACAATACCAAGTCTGCATAATAATGATACATGAGTAAGGACGCACGTGCTCTCTCTCTCTCTCTCTCTCTCTCTCTCTCTCTCTCTCTCTCTCTCTGTCTCTCTCATACACACACACTTATGTGTGTGCGCGTATGTGTATATAACCAAAGTAGAGAAAGAATCAAAATACTAGTATGCCATGTAAGTCATGATGTATGATATAATAGTACGTCAACATAAGTGAGAATGTCACCTTAACTGAAAATCATACCATGCAAGCTAAAACTTGAAATCTTAGTGTTTCCCCCAACATTGAAAATAAGGAGCCTACTCGCATGGGAATCTACATGTTATAAAACAGGTTATGTGGATCCACTAGCAACCTATATTGGAAAATATCATAATTTCTATGATAATACACAGTTATGGGACAATGGAATCAGCCAAGGTCCTCTCGGTGCTAAGTCAAACTTCCACAAAATACATAATATATACATAAAGGCATACTTGTCATAAAATATTATATGTCATCATAATTTATACTTGTATAACATCATCCTAAACTTGACCATACTCTCATAGTTCAAAACATCATGCATAGGAATAGCACACTTCATTCTAGGGTCCTAGGTCACTTTTTGGAATCCTTAATCTCCCCATTGAGATCCCAAGTCAACCTCAAGGTCCTAAATCCCCTATTCATAATCATAAGCTTGTTTAAAGCCATGTACATGCATGATCAAATGATGAGAGAAGGAATATAACATGGGTTCAATAAGTATCTAGTTCAAAATCATTGAATAAATACATGCATAATCACTAAATTGACGATCATTTGAATCATAATTGAAGTTACTCATGTATGATTTCCTTAATCATCATAGCATACTTTAATAAATCTTATGTAAATCATTTAATTTCAAGTGGATTAGAGGTAATTCATGAATTTTTCGATGTATAAACATAACCCATATAATAATAGTATCATTTGGAACCAAAGTCATGAAAACCCCAAATTTGATCATGCTTTAAATTAGATGAAGTAATGAGAAAATAGGTTAGGATCCATGGGTACAAGGTACCCATGGATGAGTACCACATACGTTAATGAAATTAGAAAGATTGAAGATGAAATTGACTTGAAACTTGAGGGCTCTTCAACGAATTCTAACGTGAAGATGATAGTAGACTTCAGAGAGATTTGGAAGAGTAATTTTGACTGTAAGTGCTTGAGGAGTGACTGAAAGATTTAGAATAGGTTAGGATAGGATAAGGAGGGAATTTTAGTTTTAAAAGGTCCAAAAGAAGTTTCAGAATTAGGAAAAAGAATTAAATACCCTCACAAAAACATACTTGAAAAATTAGATGATGCACCTTCAAGACACACTTCACGAGCCATAAAGTGCACCACGACTCATGTTGTGCACTTATAAAGTGTTAGGCTACCTAAGCTGGAGTGGTGTACCCACCAAGGACCACTCCACAAGGCGTGGAGTGCACCACGACCAGTTGAGGGTCTCATGGAGTGAACCCTCCACAAAGTAGCCCAGAACTCTACTCATGGTGACCTCCATGACCTCATTCACAAGTAGTGGTGTGCACTTATAGTCCATGAAGGGTATCTTGAAATATACTATTAAGTCTCAGTTCAATCTTTCGAATTATGGATCCTTACATTATTGCACTTACCATAACACATCGGCAAGTAAGCCAACCAGTAATCCAAAACTACAAGTAATAGGTTCATGGGCAAGAACTAACAAGAGTAAAAATTTTTGAAAATACTTCAGTAAATAAGTCAAACAAGTCTCTCTCTCTCTCTCTCTCTCTCTCTCTCTCTATATATATATATATATATATATATGTATATATGTATATGGATAAAAGAATCCCTCCTAGAACCTTTTTGTCATAAGTATAGAGCTACTATAAAATAGATACAAGTCTTAAATGTGGACCAAAAATACGAATATACAATAGGGTAGTCTCAAGATAACAAAAGATGGGAACAAAATACTAATTGGAGATGGTAATAATCCAAAATGCTAGTTGCTCATCTTCATCTCCAAATTAGACTATTGTAAGCTCGAAGAACCAATGCTGGTAACTAATGATCAGACTTGCATAATAAAAATAGATGCAGAGTGTAGCATGAGAACCACGACAATAGGTATCTAATGGGCATCGTAGGCCGACTAACCAGGAATAGTAAAGGTAATATGAAAAGAAGGAATAAAATAGTACGTAAGTTAATAGCTAAAATTTAAAGTGAAGCAAATAACAAAAAAAGTGGATATAAACCGGAATTAAGATAAAGAAATCTAATTTATTCAAACATAATTAGACCCCGATAAGCCAAAATTGTTGACTCCCGCACAATTCAAAGTAGAAATATGAATGTACACTCATAATCCTGCCGAGAAGACAGATAGTTAAACCTACTAAGATTTTAACCCACAAGCCAATATTAGAGAAAGTAGAATTAGAACCTCAACCCAACTAGCAGTATTTGAAAGCATAAAGGATAAACCTTAGATTGGATGCTCACCTTATCAGTGCGGTTGATACTGGAGGTCAAATTTGGATGCTTGTCGAGTGTACCTATAGGATGAGGTCAGAGTTCAAGTATGAGTGCTTAATAAAAGTATCCAAATAGTAAAGGCAAAAACTTGAATACAAATGCCAGTTAAGGTGTAACTATAGATACGGAGAATCCCCATACCCAACTATAATTAAAAGTCGTCATGAAATGCCATCCATATTGAATGGTTCTATGCAATCATCTGAGCTTGGCCCCAAAACCAGTTTCAATTCGTAGATTGAACTTGACATCACCGACCCATCTTACAAAGTCATGGAACAAGGAAAATTTATGGCTAGGATATTTATCTTAGCAAGGTTACTGCCTAGCTAAGGCTCAAACTATCAGACTCAAGTCTGCTACACCAGTCTATAGGGATCTAAGCCGGATGAAATATGGCTAGGCCAACTAAGGAAAGCACTAGTCATCCTGCACTGTCATGACCCAATATAAACCTTAGGTGTGACACAAATCAAAACTCCAAAGAACTCCAACCAAGCCATCTTACATATTATTCATGAGCATATACAAGGCATATAAAGCACCAGTCAATCAATCAACTAGAATAAAGAAGAAGTAAGTCTCAAACATAGATAAGAAGATGTACTTAAGTTGAATGGAGTCAACATAGACTTTTACACATGGTGTCCAACAAGCCTCTAAGGCATGTCGCTAGCTCAACCTCACTAAAAAGTAAGGTAAATGTCTCAACATGAAATCAAGCTAAAGATAAATGTCTCAACATGAAATCAAGCTAACAAGGTGATCATAGGCTCAATAGGCAAACCCCCGAAACATGAGGGCTTATTGGTCAAGTTATATGCTATCAATCCAACTAGCCATGAAGAGCATCCAGCTCCACATTTTTAACTATCTAGGAAAAATATGTGTTAGTAAATTGGAATGTACTAGGAGAAATATCAAAATTTTGACCCAATTCAAATTCAAATTTGATTATCACAATATGAGTATCATTAGAATGGCAATGTTCGAAGGCAATTTGGAGAGGAAAATCCCCAGTTTAGCTATTTGAGCGTATTTTTGATCTTAAGGTAGGTTATGTGTTTTACTTTTAGACTTGGCTCAATTGAGCTTATGAAATTGGAGTAGTGTCATACAATTAGGATAATGTTTGATAGAATGTTGAAAAAATGTGATCTTTGGAAGTTGATAACCTTGACGGTTAAGGAATGGAATTGTTAGGCAAAGGAAGCCTTAGTTTAGGTAAATCCTTGATAACTGGATCATAAAATATCTTTAGAAATGACTTTTAGGTGATGAAAATATAGGCTGATGCATGCTGAATTACCCAATTATTTATTACTATAATAAAGCACTTCTTAGTTGTTGATTGCTAATTTGGGTGAAAATCTTCCATTCTTAAAACTTTGTGATATTATTGAATATTTAGTTAAAGGTTAGATTTGACTTGAATTATCGAATTTATTAATCTAATTATATTTGATAAGCTTAAGGTGTATTTTTGGGCGGACCATGGACATGATTTGGATTTACTCTACTTATATTTAATAAGATCGAGGCATAGTTTTGGGTGGCCCATATATTCTTTTTCAGGCTCTTTATTGTATTGTTGATGAGCTTGAGGCTTATTCCAAGCGGCTCATGATTATTTTCTAGGTTTTATTATTTTTATCAATTATCTTGATATGGGTAACCTTGTGCATTGTAGTTATGATTGGGTTTATTGGAATGTGTGTACTTGATTATTCTTTTGAACTATTGTTGGATTTGCCGGTATCCTTTATCTCTGGATATAGTTATTCTTTTACTACTTACTATTAGATTCATGATGTTGCTTTTATTATATTTTATCTTTCTAAGCTCGACTTGTCTATTATGCCTTCTGAGTACCTCGTGTTTTGGGTACTCATGTTGTACTTCTCCACTGTTTTGATGTGGATTCTAGTTTAAGGCAGCCTCAGTGCATGATTGGTCATCCGTAGTATCCCCTGTTCCATGTAGTTGTGAGCTCCCAACTTCAAGAGTCTTGTTGCCTTCCTTTCCTTTTCAGATTGTATTTTTATTTTTGACAGTCAGACTCTTGTGTTATATGCATATATTTTATCAGTTTTTGTACTTTGTAACATCTATTTTTTTGTGATACTAGGTACGGGTGGTTATTCTAGTTCAACTCATCTTTTGCTTTTTGTACTTTACGATTGGCTTTCCTACTCTGGGGTTTTTGTAGGCGCCCTCATGGTATGGGTTCGGGTCATGACATCTCATATAAATAATATGTATATTTTTACATAATTAGAAGATAGTATGATAAAATACAACTAATACCCTTCATCTTTAATACTTTTGTAAATTATTAACATTTCTATTTTCTTGAAGTCTTGTGGGTTGATTGTTGAGGATTTTGGCGAATTACACCCACTATCTTTCAATTCCAAGATAATCCTTCGTTAATAATGCTTGTCGCAGGGTCTAATATTTTATGCAATTATTTTATATTGATTGACGCAAGATTCAGTTTAAAAGATTTTTCAATGTGAGTTAATAGGCAGGTTGATTTATAACGATCTATAATCACATATTTTGAAAGGATTTTTTTCATATATTTAACAGGAATATAAACTTTCTAAACAATATAATTTTCTTAAGTAAATTTTTGGAAATAAATATGTCCTTCTGTAAATGTTGCAACATCACAATTTATACAAATAACATCATTTACTATTCACTCGATAGTTGAACATTTAAGAAATAAACATTTAAGTTGATAGATATTTTCTTAAATTTAAATATATCAAAATTGATATTTCAAAAGCCTTGCCAAAAATTGAATGTTTTCTTTTCCTGCTTATCGCAACCAAAAAATTTGTTCATTGATAAAATTAAACATAATAAAAAAATATAATTTTTTATAACTTAAATAAATTAGCAAACCCATTTGTTATTGCTCTTAGACCATCGTTTATGGATATTGTTCACTATAATTTAAACCACGTTCAATTTTTATCCTAATAAGAAAATTTTTGACCAAAATGTTGGTCAACATAAAATTGGATTCACTAACTAAATATATTTCAAGATAATTTATTATAATTTGATTTAAAAAAATACACTTTAATTTATTTTTATGCCAAAATATTTAGTACTAACAATCAAAATTATCTAATTTATCCTTTAAAAATTTTACATAATTCAGTTTTTTCCTATAAATAGGACTCAATTCTGGAGAAGAAACACAAAACAACAAACACAAAGTCATTTTTTCATTAAAATATACTCATTTCTACTCCGTTAGCCATGACTACAAGAACAATTGCAGAAGGTAATGAAAGAAGACAAGGTTTACAAAAATCACAAACATGTGGTATCAACTGTTAAATGGAAAAGAGATCTCCATAGACATTGACTCTCATGATCTCAATGATCTGTGTTATTTGATGAAGCATCCAAAAGGTGTATGATGCAATGATGAAAAAGGCTTATGAATAGGGGTTAGCATCAAATGTCTTTCAATGCATGGCTAGTAGATTTTAATTTCAGTATATCTTTTAATTTCAGAATCAGTCTATTTTACTTTTCTATAAGTTCTTGAGCAAGATTGTTTATCAAAGAATGCTAATGTTTTGAACATTAAATTATTGTCTGATTATGCATGGAGAGTCTTCATATATATACTAGTCTCTCGTCACGCACATTGCGCGTGTATCTTTCATCTAATAGTATAAAAACACCATATAAAGAATATGTCTAACTTGAAAAACTATATATCTTCGATACTTCTCTAATAATTCAGAGCACTTAAGAAAATATTTGGCATGATGAAAGAATCAATAATGCACCTAATTGTACATCTATAATAAAGAATTACTAAAAAGGAATAATTTACTTCTCAAAGTTGAGAATGTTCAAATTGCTCAATTATATTGATGGATATACCATAGAGGTAGTAATATACAAACAAATAACAATTGGAGAAGACTGCTAGCCTGCTTCTTTGTAATTCAACTTTTGGCATCGTACATTGTATGTACTTGAAATCAAATACCCGAAGTCCCAGAAATCACAATAATGATTTTTTTGGCGTTTTTGTAGATATGCATGAACCCATTCAAGTGTCTTCCCAATAGCAGTTATTTATTATATTGTGCACATTTATATGTATTGTAAGTGTATTGAATAAGTAATCACTATTTGTTACAAATTAAATTTACTATTTGAGATAAAATATAATAAAAGTAGGAGTAAAGTTAGTAATTCAACTTTTTACTTTGTAGCTTTTCACTTTTAGTAATATATTATATTATATGATATGATAATTTGATTATTTAATATATAATTAATTAGATGTTTTATAATAATTTAACTTAGTCTAAGAATAAAAAGGTAATCCATATTTAGTTTTGGAGCTTGAATGTGTCATTAGGTAGGAAATAAAAGGTTTAACGATTAAGTCATTAAGAAGTGGATAATGATAAGTTGTAACATCTAGTCATGTATTTAGTCTAGTTTAATTGTCATTATTGATTTAATTATAAAAGTTAATAGAGGAATTTTTAATTTAAAAAATAGTGAAGTAGTGGCATAAAGGTAAACAAGTAATGACATAAGGGTAAAAGGGTAATCTAACTTTATTAGATTCACCGCACGTGCAATACACGTGTATGCTTATCGAATATATATCATCACAAACTATTAGACATGCATTAGGAAATTAATGTTGCCTTTGTTTCGTTATAATGTAAATGATTAATTGTAACGCGTGACTGAGAAATTCAGTAAAGGGTATAGAATCAGAAACTGTAATATAATTTTTTTTAATAAGCTGAAGTCAGTTCTTTAAATATAGTGGCAAATAAGAAATAGCTTTAAGTCGAAATTCACACTAAATTAAGTAATAACATAAATACAATAGAAAAAGTGCAGTAACAAGGAATAAGATACATACATCAATCTATAGGAATTTATCCAGCTTAGATGGTGAATCCTCCTATGGGCGAGTGCGGGTTCAGCCAATCCAAGGACATCTTAGGTAGCTGACTGTTTGAAAGCATGAAAACAAAGTAACCGGTTATAAATCACGATTTCATTAAATTATTTTATTTTGGTGATATCTGTACTTGGACATTTATTCGTCGAGTGAAGCTCCATTTGAGGAATCTGCAATTGTAAAGTTGTAAAGTGTAATGCAATAATCTTGTAATTCTTTTGGATGATGATATTTTTATTTCTCTGAATTAGGATGTGCAAAACTACATGCACCAGTTATCATAGTGACTTCATGTTCCCAGGTAGTTTAGCTATCAACCAACAATAATTACAAATGTAAATTCAAAAAACAAGTTGTCCAGAAAGTTGGCAGAATGGGTATAATGGCTGAAATGATTTCAGCACCGTAGTTTGATTTTGACAGATTAGGTGATTAAGATATACATTAACTTGATGAGGAACCACCGATGAATGAAGATGAACAAAATGCAGCGAGGATATACTGAAAGAGGGATATCAGATAATGCACAGTTCCTTGCCCTTTAAACTAAATAGAAAATAAGGTTTATACCATATAGGCATGTATCTTACTACCATCAACTGAGAAAGAATCAGCTTGTTCTAATGGAAAAAGTGTGTATGTGAGCAACATTTGATATGCCCCATTTTAACTCAAGGGCACAATTGTATATGTGAGCAACATTTCTTATGCCCTATTTTAGCTCAAGGGCACTGTTTCTCCCGCTCACTATTTCAAGTGTTACAACCCCAAAGCTGTAAACGTCTGCTTTCGGTGTTAAATAGCCGCGCATTGCATATTCTGATGTCGTATCCCCTATTAAAGATCTCTCATATGAGAGAATAGATAGACTTGTCTGAAAGAAAATATGTATAGAAAAGGCTTAAGGTAACTATTGGATGACTAATTAATTAATTATATTGTATTAGTCAATTTATTATTTTAGTTAGATTGTCCCACATCATGAGACACACTATAAGTAATATAGGGAAGAGTATATAAATATACATGTATACTGTACATAAACATCATAATACATTCATATTTTCCTTCTACAAAACTGAAAATCAGGGCTTTGCCGTAATCCCAAAAATCCACCGTCTTCAACGACGGCGACCCCATGGAAATTGTTCATGGTATCAGAGCGCCGCCTCTAAGGACGGCAACGACGATGGTAACAAGGCTTGAGCAAACTCAAGGATGACGGAAATCGGAGAAACCAGTCGCGAGTCGACTGGAGGCCGTGAATCCATTCGCAAATCGATTGATAAATCGACTGATTCACTTGATGCTGTGGAGAAGAATAGGAACCACCCTCTGTATCTTCATCCATTGGACACGTCTGGGAGCGTACTCACCTCAGTGCAACTCACGGGTACTGAAAACTACTCTCTATGGAGTCGATCATTGCTCATCACACTTCGCGCCAAGAGCAAGCTAGGGTTCGTGCTCGGAACATGTAGAAAGTCTGATTATGGTCCTAAGTTAGAAGAACAATGGGAAAAGTGCAACGCGTTTGTTCTGGCGTGGATTATGAACACTGTGTCAAAGGAATTACTGAGCGAAATTGTGTATGCCTCGGATGCGGCGATGGTTTGGGCAGACTTGAACGAGAGATTCAACAAAGTGGATGGATCGAGGAGTTATCAGCTTCACAGGGAAATTTGTACCTTGAACCAAGGTAATTTGACTGTTTCTGCATATTTCACCAAGATGAGGTTATTGTGGGACGAATTTGATGCTTTGGTGTCACGACCCAACCCAGGGGCCGTAACTAGTGCCGATTGGACACCCAGACAAACACTAACTTCAAAGGCCAAATATAACCGCTAGGAAATCTACCAAAATTTCGGCAGAGTTTCCTCTGTTTTATTAACTAACCTCACCTGCAAAAACAACCCAACAGCTTCCCAGACAACAATATAAATATGTATTTTTTTATACATAAACATAAGTGCGGGCCGACAAGGTCTCTACTGCGGTCCTGCCGCCTAATAATCATGTCATACATATAATAATGCGGTCTCGCCATCTGATCAAGTGCTAAATCATACAATAAACCATATACTCAAGTGTCTCTCAAATACCCATTACCCACTAGTATCCACA
>JAOTQR010095700.1:0-30821 GCA_025774065.1 Solanum ossicruentum | reverse complement strand
CACCCACCTATCCCCCACCTTTTTAAAGATTTTATTTATAGTTAATAGAAATGATTAGTAGTGAAATCCTGTAGTCAAGCCTTGTATTTCCTGTGGATTCGACCCTAAACTCTGTTAGGTTAATTACTTATAGTGACCCCTTTCTTATTGGAGCATGACTATCATCACCTCATAGGGCTGACCTCCACTTAGCAGATTTCTGATTTTTGGTCTCTGTTTGTTGCTACAAGATCACTATACAACTTGTACCTTGAGATATGACTTGTACGTGAGCTTGTTTGTCCTGTGCTTCAGAAAAATCTGTAATTTTCCTCTAAAATCATGCCAACCTACCTTTTCTGCAATAATAACACAAAAACACATAAAAATCATAAAAAAATCACATCAAGAAGTCACAAAATTCCTTGTTTTAGGCATCAAATGTTCTATATTTTTACAGCATATCAGTCTGCCATAAAGAGCCTCAAAAGGAGCCATACCAATGCTTGAATAATAGCTATTGTTATATGTAAACTCAATCAATGGAACATGATCATCCCAAATACTCTAATCTCTAATACACAAGCCCTAAGCATGTCCTCAAGTGTTTGGATAGTTCTTTCATCTTAGCCATCCGCTTGGGGGTGAAAGTCCATACTAAGCTTTGCCTTGGTTCTAACACCTCCTCGGAAGTACATGCAAAAGTGTGAAGTGAATTGTGCACCGCGATCCAATATGACGGACAAAAGAACCTCATGCAACCTCACCAAATCATGAATGTATAACCTAGCATAATCTTCAACACCATATGTACTCTTAACCGGTAGAAAGCGAGCCGATTTCATCATCCTAACAACCACAAACAAAATGGAATCAAAACCCTTTCTAGTCTTGGGCAACCCAACCACAAAATCCATATTAATCTCTTCCCACTTCCAAGTAGGAATCTCTTTGTCTTGGGTTAGGCCACCCAACCATTAGTGTTCATCTTTGACTTGTTACCAACTATGGCAACCAGATACAAATTTGGCAATGTCCCTCTTCATGCCTCCCCATCAACACACCTTTCACAAGTCTCTATGCATCATAGCAGACCCGGGGTAAATAGAGTAAGAAGAACCATGAGCCTTATCAAGAATCTTTTCCTTCAAGCCATCAACACAAGGCACAAACAACCTAACTTGGTATCTAAGGGCACCATCTCTCCCTTGGGAGAAAACCTCCACCTTACCATCATTTACCAATGCCTTCAATTCTAACAAAGAGGGGTCAAGATCTTTTTTAGCTTTCAGCTCCTTAACCAATGAAGATTTAGATCCATCAACAAGAACGAAAACGACCATCATCACCCTCTTCCAACCAAACTCCCAATCTGGCCAAACTATGGACCTCCCTAGCCACCCCTTTACCATCATCATCAATATATGCTAGGCTACCCGTAGACACCCTACTCAATGCATTTGCCACCACATTAGCCTTACGAGATGATAATGCATACTCATATCATAGTCTTTTGAAGTTCTAACCACCTTCTTTTCCTTAAGTTGAGATCTTTTTGAGTGAAGACAAATTGGAGACTCTTATGATCGGTGAACACATCAACATGCACTCCATATAAATAATGACGCCACATCTTTAATGAAAATACCAAGGCAGCTAACACAAGATCATAGGTAGGATAACTATTTTCATGCAGTGTGAGTTGCCTAGAAGCATAGGCTATCACCTTCCTATTTTTCATCAACAGACAACCCAAATAAACCTGGGAAGCATCACATTACACAACGAATCCTTCTAGCCCTTCCGAAAGTGACAATATAGGAGCAGACACAAGCTTGTCTTTCAATGTTTGGAAACACTTTTTATACTCTTCGGTCCATAAAAATTTCGCTTTCTTTTAAGTCAACTTTGTTATGGGAGAAGCAATAGAAAAGAACTCATTCACAAACCTCCGATAGTAACCCGCTAAGCCGAAGAAACTCCTAATATCCTACAGGGTTAGTGGTGTAGGCCAATTTCTAATCATATCCATCTTCTTAAGATCCACCTTAATGCCGACCCTCGACACCACATGACATAGGAAGGCAACCTCTTTCAACCAAAATTTAGAACTCCCATATATAGTATACGACTTCTCTTCCATCAATTGTTGTAGCACTACCCTCAAATAACCCATATTCTACTCCAAACTATGTGAATAGATCAAAATATCATCGATGAATACCACAACAAATGAATCAAGTAGGGTTTAAAACCCTATTCATAAGATCCATGAAGATAGCTGGTGTATTGGTTAACCCAAAAAACATCACCACTAACTCATAATGTCCATACCTAGTCCAGAAGGCCATCTTGGGAATGTCTCACTCCCTCACCTTCACCTGATAGTACCCAGACTAATGACCAATCTTAGTGAAGTGGCTAGCCCCTTGCAATTGGTCAAACAAATCATCAATTCTTGGATGATAGCTATTCATGATAGTAACCCTATTAAGTTTCCAGTAGTCAATACACACTCTAAGAGACCCATCTTTATTCTTCACAAACAATATTGGTGCACCCCAAGGTGATTGGTTAGGCCTAATGAAACCCTTCTCCAAACAGTACCTTAAGTGCTCCTTCAACTACTTTAACTCCGTCAGGGCCATATGGTAAGGGGGAATATAAATGGGTTGAGTATCGAGGAAGAGGTCTATACCAAAATCTATTTCCCTTTCGGGAGGAACACCGGGATGTTCATTTGGAAAGACATCATGAAACTCATTTACCACCGGAACCGACTCTATAGGAAGGACTTTAGACTCCATATCCCTAAACCTCACAAGATGATAAATACACCCCATAAGGATCTACATACTGGCTTTAATGCAAGAGATAAACATAGCCTTGACCATGACATCATGACTCTCCCACGCACGAATGGGTTCATTTGAGAATTAGGATTTGACCCTATGTGTTCTAAAATCACTAGAGGCATAGTATGCATGCAACCAATCCATCCCAAGAATGACATAAAAATCAACCATATCCAACACAACAAGATCATAAGGCAATATTTTATGCATGATGCAAATGGGACAATTTTTATCAACTTTTCTAGCAACAATAAATGTACCAATAAGAGTAGACACCTCGTAAGACTCACAAAACAATACGCGCTCAACATGAAGTTTTTTGGCAACAAAAGGGGTAACAAAAGAAAGAGTGGCACCCAAATCAATTGATGCATACACATTAAAATCAAAGACTTTTAACATACCGGTAAAAACATTGAGCACCTCATCAAGCCCTTGCCTCCCATACAAAGCATAAAACTTATTGTGCCTTGGGAAACCACCTTGTTGACCATCCCCTCCCATAGGAACCACATTTAGTACCTTGTGGATGAATCTCCTTACCTTTGTTGTAGTTACGAGGACATTCAATCTTTTTGTGACCAACTTCTCCACACCCATAACTTGCATTAGTGTATGTTAAGCATGGGCCCCCTTGGCCATTACCACATGTTGGACACATATTATTAGGGACCACACCGCCAACACCTTGGGCTCTTTGGAAGTCATTGGCAAATCCATAATTAGAAGCATAAGAAGACCCTTAGCCTTGTTGGAACCGACCACCCTTTCCACTTTGGAACCAACCTTCAAAGTGCACCCTCTTGACCTTATTGCCCATTCTTTTTTCTTAACTTCTCCTCCTCCATTTGCTCAACATAGGCCATAAAATGAGACAAATCCATCTTACTAATCAACATAGTGGACCGACATTACTCACTCACCAAATCAGAAACACCCATCGCAAATTTATTCATTCTAGTCCTTGGGTCGGCCACCAAGTGGGGTGCATATTTAGAGTGTTAATTGAACTTGAGGACATACTCCCCCACACTCATACATCCTTGTCTCAAATTCATAAATTCTACCAATTTGGCTTTGTTAAGCTCAAGAGGGAAGAATCAATTAAGGAAAACCACCTTCAGCTCATCCCAAAGCACCACATTGTTGATTCCCTTCTCCTTCTTCCATTAATCAAACCATATTTGTGCCACTTCCTTGAATTGGTGAGTCGCCAACTCTGCCTTCTTTCTAATCTAACACCTATAATAGCCAAAATCTTGTAGACCTCATCATTGAACTCTTGAGGGTCCTCATCCATCTTTGACTTATAGAATTCTAGGGGTATTCATTCTCATGAAGTCTCTCACCCGAGATGCTGGTCAAGGAGCATGAGGGGCATGGGCCCCTTGATTGGCTTGATTAGCCACAACTTGTGCAAGCAAAGTAAGAGCATCAGAGCTCACCATGAGTTGGTTGTCTCTCTAGAGTGTGAGCTCTACTTCCTCTTCTGTTAGGCATGATCAAGCATATCAAAGAACAATCGTTTAGGGGAAAAATGACCTTTAATTCTATTGCATGACATAGAGTATGAAGAAGGAAAATATTTCATAAAATTTCTCATAGCCTCTTACTCATAGTTGTGGTGCACAACACGACCTTGATAAGACTCTAATTGAGGTGGTGTGTTGGATGTTGAGGATCTAACAGCCTATTCACGACCAAATCCTTGGGCTTAGACGTGATATGGTGCATGGAGAACCTGAAGGGACCCTAAGCAAGCTTCTTAACATATCAATACACATTCTTGGCCACAGAAGCAATAAAATGCAATAAGAGATAGTAAATAGGGATAAACGAGGCTAAGGGAAAACTTTCATATCATAAACATCAAGTGTCAAGACAGAGTTGAAGCTCATAGCATTAAAAATAACATGTCCAACAACATCTCTAACCATAGAACTTAACGGGAGCCAAGACAAGCAACCGGGCTCACCCTCATAGTCAAAATATAAAATAAAGAAAGAGAGTTGTAATATATATCATAAGAGCATAAACATTTTCCCTAAATTAGAGGACTCACCAACTATCTTTAAAGAGAGATCGTACTAGCCACGTGGAGGAGGACGATCAAGTGGGCTTCAGTTCCTACATGGTAACATCATGTAGGCATAGAGTATATGTTAGTATGTTTGAAAGTACTAAGTATGTAGGATGTAATGCAACAAGAGATAAGCATCATAACCAAAATGCATAATATTAGGCAATAGATAACATATTAGCAATATGGTATCTATGATCAATGCTTAAGTAAAATATGCTTAAATAGAATATAATATAAGGTGTAAGAAGAGACTAACATAAAAAAATTATAGGTTACCAAGATACAAACCCCTTTGGTTGGTTGGTGGATCGTCGCACCCTACTACCCCTGGTGATGGATGTATTAACCCTTGAACCTGGTTACTAGGTTATGAACCTCTTGATTGGTTGGTTGATAGTTGCACCCTACCACCCCTGGTTATTGAAATACTAAGCCTCAACCCAGTTAGCAAGGCACAACCACTTGGTTAGTATCAAGGTACAAAGCCCTTGACATGGTTACCCAGACTCATAACCCTCCAACAAGGCATGGAAACATTCCAACACTATATAGAAGAATATTATTTACATATGTTCCTTTCATTGTCATAAAGTCATTCAACTCATAAGAAATGTATTGGACCTTTAATTCCTCCAAAACACATTAACTAGACATTTTATGAAATACTTGGAGAATGTGTAGTGCTAGTGTAAAATCATGCAATTCAAGAGTGTAATCATTCTAGAAATTTCATGTACAACCATCAATAGATACTTGCTAATACCCTCAAGCAACATACATCAAAAACCTTTATCAAATCTTACAATAGATCTTAGATTCATAGCAAAAAACATGCTAAAACAATTGTAATTTCTTGAAACCCAACATATTGTGCAGTGAAATTCATAATTAAGACCCATGAATAAGACAATTTTAAATCATGCAATTTTAAGTAAAGAAAAGTTTGGGTATCATGAGTGAAAGGAGCCCATGAAAGAAACCTACATACCTTGACTTTGGAGAATCCGTGAAGAAGTTTGGAGATGAAGACTTGACGCTTGAATGAAAACCTTCAGATCTAGATGAGTTTTGGGACTAGAAATTTGAAGATGAAATATTATCTAAGTTTTTGAGAGAGTAATTGGAAATGACTTGATTGACATAAGGGTGAAATAAGGCTAAGTATAGGTATTTTCATGCATGGGAACATATAAGCCCAAGACCCAAATTACTAGGACTGACTCAACAAAAATGGGCAAATATAGCACTGTGGTTTACCCTTGGCGCGTCACGCCAGGAGCCGGATTGCCACTGGAAATCGCATTTTTCATGATTTTTAGTTTTTGCTACGGTTACTCTTAAATCAAGGTTAGATACATTTCCTACTCAATTTGACCCCATGAAAAAGAATATGAAGTCTGATTTTCAATATCATACAATTTTGAGATATATGGAAATTATAATTCCAGGAACTTTCAAGGCACATTTTTTGGCACTTTTTGGGATTGTTTCTGCAGCATCAGAGTGGTACATTGCCTTGATACAGCGCAATGTTCAAAGGATAAAGGTCAATGTATGGACGTTACAATTGGGTGTGCTATGAGTGTTATTGATCCTCCTGTGTTAGTTGTTGCAGAAGATATTCATGAGGAAATAGTTGTAGATAAGGATGTGGTTGAAGGAGATGAGTGTGTCAAGGATGTGGTAAATAAATCAGTTGAAGAGCCAAAGAATTACAAGCCCATCCCTAGGCCTCTTCCTCCTTTCCCTCAAAGACTCAAGAAAAGGTAGGAGGAAAGCAAGATCAAGCACTCTCTCTCCATGTCAAAGCATCTATCCATCAATACTCTTCTCATCGATTCAGTGAGAAGATGCCTACTATACCATGCATAATTAGATATGTCAAATTTACAAGGGCACTAGGTGATCTAGGTGCTAGCATAAATCTGAAGCCCCTTGCAGTCTATGAGAAGCTTAGATTGGGAGACTCTATGCCAAATAACAGACAATATGTAGTACTTGTTCCCTTCATTTTTATACTACCACCCTTTAAGCATGATAGAAAGATGGAAAAGAAATTGGGATATAATTCATAAGTTCAAGGTGGAAGGAAAAGCAGGATTATGGAGGAGCAAGGTTTGAGAAATTGGTGAAATGTGAGTAACCAAGTGGTCTAAGTCATGCCACGATAATAAATCAAGTTCTACTTGGCAGGCATCCCAATGTATGTTTTATTTTATCCCTATATTCTCTATTGTTTCTTGATTTGATGTGTTGAGTACAATGCAACATTTTCGATGGGGTATGAGCAATTATGGATCTTGGTGAAGTCTGAGTTGCTTAGGGTCCATAACAACCCCAAATTTTGATAACAAGATTTTCTTGCCATGTTTTTTTCCTAGTGGATGAGTTTACTTTCTGTAGAATTGGCATGTTTACGTGTTATAGATAATTTTGTTATATCTAGTGGTTAGTACTTTTGGCATGTGAATATTCTTAAATAGTTTTATGAATGTTTTAAAAAATTTGGTACCCTCAAAATTTTTGGGATTGTTGGTTACCATTTCAATCTTGCATATGATTATTTGGCAATGTTTGTTCTGATGAAGAAAGGAAAATCAATGCTTAAGGCACGACCTGTGAGTCTTTATTGATTTTTTATGCAATATCATGTGTGTGTGAGCTTATTTTGTCCTGTTCATGCATTTTCTACTAATTCAGAACTTGCCTTGTTACTCTAAGATTGGATTTGAGATGTGGTTGATTGGGAAAGGATCTTAGGCCTTTGTTTTTTAAGATAGTCCACTTTTTCCTAAATAACCTACCAAATGTAGTAGTTTAGCCCTTGTTCCAAATGATTAAGCTTTACATGTACCTGTTCTTTCTTGAACCAAGCTAGCCTACACTTGTTTTGTGAAATACCTTGATATTGACCCTGTTCTATCCTTGAACTTTTGAACCTTGATGGAGGAAAAAAATGCTAAGTTGAAGGTGGCTACCAAAGTGGCCCTGGTTTGAGGAATGGATATTGTCTACTTTACCTGACGTAGAGCCTAAATTGAGGGTAGTTTATGTTGTGGTAAAGTAATGAAAATGAGGTGATTACTGAGGAAAGAAAGAAAGAATAGGAAATCATGTACCGGGTGAGAGAAAAAGAAAGAAAAGTTGGCTTGAATGAAAAAGAATAGCAAATTGAGTTCAAAAATGAGGCACAACTGAAAAGAGGAAAAGAAAGCACCCATAAAAGCTTGAAAAGGAAGAATAAGGGAGAGCACAACGAAAATAGCTTAGTTTTTGAGGTCAAAGTGATGAAAGACATTGTTAAAGGATAGCTTTTAGTCACTACTTATCTAAAATACCATACAAAAGTCCCATGAACCTGCCTTATAGGCCTATTAAGTCCTAAAGTAATCTTAATCCAACTAGTCAACACTCCAGAGTATGAGTAGATGGGCAAGCCTATGGTGTTGGTTTTTATATATGAATCTCGATTCTGAGAGTGAGGATGCTTGCGCAGTCCCTGAACATTTTTTACTTTTTAAGTGAAATAGAGGGATTTCTTTTTTGTGAGGGCATTTGCATGACATGGTTGACATATGACTTTTTAGTGATTATGAATAGTTGATACTCCTTCACTTGTCATTGTTGGATTGTCTGGTACATGATTATGTTTTGGTTAGCTAGTAGCTATGCAATCAGGTTATGAAAATGAGGATTTAGTACCTGAATTGGAACTAAGTGATGTATATGCCATTAGGATAGTTGCTATGTATTTCTCATTTTCAACTTAGATTGAGTCACCGCATGAGGACAAGCAACACTTAGTCCCGCTTCTCTCTTTATTATATCTCTTGTTGTTGTTTATTTGTCTTTCACGACCGAGAATGTGTGATATATATGGTAAGAGGTTTGTTTGGGGTCCCTTCTGGTTCCCATTCGTCGTTTCAAGTCTAGGCCCTAGGTTTCGGTGATAACAAACTTGGCATCAGAGAACTAGGTTATTAATGGTCCTTGAAAATCCCACACACCGCATTGATTAGAGGTCTTATACATGGTTATGAAGCGCGCCACAACTATGAATGAGAGACTATGAGGCATTTTAGGAAATATTTCACTTCTTTATTGTCTATATCATTCTGCAGGTGTAACTATAAGGCATCCCCCTAAAGAATGCTCTTGTTCCTTCTAGATGCCAATTTCAAAGGGTACACTGAGGAGAGCTCGTACTCCCGAGGAGTAATCAGCCCCTCTTTCTCCTCAAGTTGCCCAAAATGAATGTGTAGCTCAAGAAGAGTTCTGAGATGCTATCACAATGTTGGCCTGTGCTATGACCAACCAAATGATCCAAGGGGCCCAAGCCCCTCATGCTCCCAGTCCAGCATCTAGGGTAAGGGATTTCACAAGAATGAACCCAACAGAGTTTCATGGATCCATGCTAGAAGAGAATCTCCAAGAGCTCATTGATGAGGTGTATAAATATCTATCCATCATAGCGGTCAATTCAGAAGAAAAAACGGAGTTAGAGCCCTACCAACTCAAAGGTGTAGCACAAATTTGGTTCACCTAATGGAAATTGCAAAGGAGAGAGATGATTTTATTCCTTGGGAGGATTTCAAAGCCGATTCCTCAATCAGTTCTGTCCTATTGAGCAAAGAGAGGTTAGGATGATGGATTTTATGAACCTTAAGCGCGGTTCAATGAGTGTGAGGCAGTATGTCCTCAAGTTCAACAAGCTCTCTAAGTATACTCGACAATTGTTTGCCAAACGTAGATCAAGGATGAACAAATTTGTGTTGGGAGTGTCCCATTTGGTTGATGAGGAGTTTCATATAGCCATGCTAGTAGGTGATATGGAGTTGTCTCAGGTCATGACATATGCCGAATACATATAGGGGAAAAGCTTAAGAAAAAAAAGAAGTGGTAACTCCAAGAGGGCACGTTTTGAAGGTAGTTCCCAAGGTTCCAAGGGTGGCCGATTTCCTCAAGGACACAAGTTCCAAAGCTAAGGGTCATCCAATGCTCCTAATAAAATATTTGCTAATGATAATCCAAGATTTCGTGGTAATGGTGGGATGACACAACCTAAGTGCCAAAGATGTAATAGAAACCATAGTGGCCCATGCTTGCAAGATTCCAATGCTTGCTTTGGTTGTGGTGAAGTGGGTCACAAGGTTACTGATTGTCCTCATGCTCAAAATAGAGGTAGAGATGGTCGTCCACAGGGCCAAGGTGCTAATGTGGGTCCAAAGGCAAGCGACGCCAACAAGGGAGTTCTTCAAGGAAAAATAGATTTTATGCTCTTCAAGGAAGGCAAGGGTTGGATGAGGTACCCGATATCATCACCATTATGTTAATGGTTTTTTATTTTGATGTGGAAGCATTTCTAGTTCCGGATGCCAATCTTTATTTCATATTACTCCTTTTGATGCCAAAAAACTTCATGTGTGTTCCAAATTGTTTTGTGAATTGTATGAAGTGCCTACTCCAGTTGGTGAGTCCATTGTTTCTAAAAGAGTCTATAGAAATATTTGATGTTCATATTGCATAAAGTCTTGCCTTGTGATTTTGTTGAATTAGATATGATGGATTTTGATATCATTCTTGGGATGGATTGGTTGGATGCATATTGTGCTTCTATTAATTGTAGAACTTGTAGGATTAAATTTCAATTCCCTAATGAGCCCGTCCTTGAGTGGGAAAATGGTGATATGTTGGTCAAGGATAGATTCATTTCTTGTCTTAAAGCCTAAAAGTTGATTTCTAATGGTTGCCTTTATCATCTTGTGAGGGCTAGGGATGTTGAGTCCAAAGTCCTTCCTATTGAGTCAGTTTTGCTGGTTAATGAGTTTCTTCATCTTATTCCTAAAGAGCTTCTCAGTATTCCTCTCGTAAGGGAAATAGAATTTGGCAATGACCTCCTTCCCGATACTCAACCCATTTCCATTCCCTTTTACCGTATGTCCCTGACGGAATTTAATGAGTTAAAGGATCAATTGAGTATTGGTTGGAGAAGGAATTCATAGGGCCTAGTAAGTCACCTTGGGGTGTGCTGGTGTTATTTCTGAAGAAAACAATGGTTCTCTTAGAATGTACATTTATTACCGGTTATTTATTAGGGTTATCTTAAAGAACAAGTACCTTCTACCAAGGATTGATGACCTTTTTTA
Source organism: Solanum ossicruentum (assembly GCA_025774065.1). Taxonomy (NCBI): domain Eukaryota; kingdom Viridiplantae; phylum Streptophyta; class Magnoliopsida; order Solanales; family Solanaceae; genus Solanum; species Solanum ossicruentum. The sequence goes on along the minus strand of JAOTQR010095700.1, from coordinate 19,758 downwards.
TCAACTTCAAGGGGCTAGTAACTTTTATAAGATTGATCTTTGGTTCGGTTACCAATAACTGATGGTGAGGGAGTGCGATATTCCCAAAATGGTTTTTCGAACTAGGTATGGGCACTTGACATGTTTGTGGTGGACTTTATTGATGATTTATTGATTTATTCCTGGTGTAACTAAGAGCATGTAGATCACTTGAGGGTGGCGTTGCAAATCTTGAGAGAGGAGAGGTTGTATGCTAAATATAAAAAATGTTAATTTTGGTTGAAAGAGGTTGCTTTTGTAGGGATAAGGTGCCGGGTTATTGCATTAAGGTGGATCAAAAAAAGACGGAGGTGATTAGAAATTTTCTAGACCCTTGACTCCGTTAGATATTATGAGTTTCTCGGTTTTAATAGGTTATTATTAGAGGTTTGTGAATGTCTTTTCTTCTATTTCTTCCACTTTGACAACAGGTTACACAAAAGAAGGAAAAAATTGTATGGACCGATGAATGTGAGAAGAGTTTTCAAACATTAAAAGATAAGCTTGTCTCAGCTCCTATCTTAGCTTTACCGGATGGGTTGGAAGGGATTGTGGTATATTGTGATGCCTAAAGAATTGGTTTGGGGTATGTTTTGATGCAAAATGGCAAGATGATAGCATATGCCTCTAGACAACTTGAGGTGCATGAGAAGAATTATCCCACACATGATCTTGAATTGGCGCCCATGATGTTTGTTTTGAAAATTTGGCATTATTATTTGTAGGGTGTTCATGTTTATGTGTTTATTGACCACAAGACTTTCAAATATGTGTTCACTAAAAAATATCTTAACTTGAGACAAATATGGTGATTAGAGCTCCTTAAACATTATGATATGAGTGTGCATTATCATCGTGACAAAGCTAATATTGTGGCCAATGCTCTAAGTAGAGTGTCCATGATTAGTCTCGATCATATTGATGATGATGGCAAAGAGGTGGCTAGAGAAGTTCACTGGTTGGCAAGATTAGGAGTTAGGTTGGATGAAGTTGATAATGGGGGTGTTGTGGATGTCAATGGTTCTAAATCTTCTTGGATTGAGGAAGTAATATCAAAACAAGATCTTGACCCAGCTTTGTTAGAGTTGAAGGCCTATGTGAAAGGTGATAAAATGGAGGTTTTCTCCCAAGCAGGAGATGGTACCTTAGGTACGAAGGTAGGTTGTGTGTTCCTAATATTGATGACTTAAGGAGTTGATCTTGAAGGAGGCCCATAATTCATCCTATCCTATTCACCCCAGTTCTACAAGATGTATAGGGACTTGAAGGAGGTGTACTGGTGGGGTGGTAAGAAGACGGATAGTGCCAAGTTCGTATCCAGATGTCACAATCGCTAACAAATAGACAAACATCAAACGTCGTGTGGCCTAGCCCAAGATATAGAAATTCCTGCATAAATGTGGGAATAGATCAATATAGGTTTTATGGTTTGGTTGCCCAAGACTAGAACACAGTTTCACTCCATTTGGCTTGGTGTGGATAGAATGACAAAGTCGGCTTACTTTATACCAGTCAAAACCACATTTACGGTGTCGAAGATTATGCCATGTTATTCATAAGTTGGTTAGAATGCATGGGGTGCCCTTGTCTATCATTTTGGATCGTGGTGCTCAATTCACTTCTTACTTTTGGAAGTCATTTCAAAGAGAGTGGGTTGATTTGCATTGAGTTTACTCATCTTATTTAACTCATGAATTACATGATTTTGAATAAACATCATGAACCCACCAAGTGTTTAATAAAATGACATGACAAGAATTCTCAAGTTATTGTTGATATATTTCATGATTTACAAGTCAAATGACTATATGATGATTAAGAGCTTTCAAGTATGTACCGAATTCATGAAATGTATCTATAATTTTACAAGTATCAAGTTAAGCCCTATTTCAAGATTTTTACCTCTTGTGAGCCACTTATGTTAAAGCAAGGGCTTATGTATGATTGTGATCGACTCTTATGTTCAAGTTATACTCAGTATAAGAGGTCAAACATATTTCAAGAGCTATTCATGTCATGTTTCCATGTTTCTTACAAGTTATGATTTTTTCAAGTATTCTGAGAGATTTGACTTAACATTGATTGAGGCTTAAGATGGGGGATCGATTCAAGAGGTCCTTATATAAAGTCATTAGTCTCTAAACTATGTGCCCCCATAGGATTATGATTATTACCTTTGCTATACTAGTGGATCCATCTAGTTCATTTTATCATGTTTGATTTTCCTTGGCAAGTAGACCACACTTAGTCGGGGGATGTCATGCCTGGTCACGTGAACCGAGGGGGTATTAGGCCTCGGAGTCAAAATTGTAGTTGCTTGGTCTATGTCGATTGAGGTCACTTCCCATATACGTAATATATATATTGTGCAAGATGAATGATTCACAATCATATTTTATTACGAGTATTGATCATGCATGCCATATTGAGATTATATATCCATAAGTTATGATTATGCATCTGGGTTACTAGGCCCTATGAGAATGGTCCCTGATCACAAGATTGTTAATGATGCCTTGGGTGATATTTTCTATAGGGCACTTGATTAGAATAGTCCAGCTTGGACTGACACAATCATGAGAGGCATGTTCCTAGACCAATCTTTTGCATTAATAGCCGCAAAGATGGAGCAAGTGGTCAAAACAAATAGAGCATGGGGTCAACGAGAGCGAGGTGTGTTGAAACATTCTTGTGTGGTTAACACCAATAATGAGCAAGAAAAGGTAAATGAAGAGATCATGGAGCAACTTTCTTAACTTCGCACGACTATGGACTTTGTTCTAAAGAAAAATCAAGCAAGTTTCAAGGCAATCACTCACCAACCTCCCAAGGCTCCTACCTATGATGATCCATTCTTTAATGAGGATGCATGTTTGTGAAGTAACTAAGCGGTGAGTTTCCGGAACAACCCCCAAGTGTCCATTTCAGACTATTGGAGGAAAGGGTCCAGGAATTAAGGTCAGAACTTCAACCATGATGGGGTGTATAGTGAAAACTGAGTCGGATACAATGAGAGGGAAATAGTTCCAAACGTTGAGTGCAAAAGAAGAGAGGGCTGCAGGAATGGTCCTTATGTGCCACATCATAATAGTGATGTCGGATCAAGCAACTCCAGGATTCAAAAAATGTTTGAAAGGTTATTAAAGCGAGCCGACCACCAAGATGAGAGTTTAAAGGGAATGAAAGTGGTTATTTCAAGTATTAACAAAAAAATAGTCTCACTCGGTGGTAGTTAAGCAACTTTAACAACACTTCGAGCAAGTTTTTTCACAATTGAACCAACGCCAAAAGGGCACCCTACCAAGCAATATGGTTCAAAATCCAAAGAATGAAGGTCATAGCATGGCATTCATGACTCAGAGTGGAAAAGTACCATAGAACCCCATAGACCAATGACCATGAATTGAAGCAACAATAAGAGGGTAGAGGAGAAGACAAAAGAAGACGGCATGAAAGAACAATAAAAGAAATACAAAATCTTTCCAAGGCCCCCACCACCTCTTCCCCTAAGGTTTGGAAAGAAAAAAGAGGAATGTATGTTTGAACAGTTTTTGGTGGTTCTTTAAAAAATTGTGAGTGGACCTCCCTTTAGTTGAGGCCCTTGAGAGGATGCAAGGGTATGCTAAGTTGAAGAAATATTTGATCAAGATGAAGCAAAGAGTTAGCCAAGACCTTTCCTAAAATTTTCAGCATTGCAATGCCATCACCACAAAATCTTTAGAGCAGAAGCATGAAGATCCGGGTGCATTCACCATACCATTCATAGTTAGGGAACACACATTTACTAGAGCACTATGTGATTTGGAAGCCAGCATGAACTTGATGCCTCTTGCCATATTCAAAAAGCTTGGGTTGGGCAGCCTTGTTCCTACAAAGATGAGATTGCTGATGGTAGACAGAATGGTCAAGAAGCCCATGGGGATACTCTATGATATGTTGGTCAACATAGATAAATTTATACTCCCCTTAGATTTTGTTATACTTGACTAATATGTTGATTTTGCAGTTTTTATCATCTTGGGAAGACCTTTCTTAGCCACAGGTACAACATTGGTTGATATGGAAAAGAGTCTGGTTACATTAAGGTTTGGTGAGGAAGCAATTGTGTTTCAAGTGGGCCAACAAGATAAAAAGGGTTGCGAGTTTTAGGTCATCTCAATGATTGAAATGAGTGAAGATCCCGATTCAATTGAGGCTAAGAGTTGAATCTTTGGCATCTGTGTTGATAAATTTTTATTGTGAGAGTATTCCTGATTATGAGGAAATAGTGAATGCCCTCAGGGTGTCATTTGGGTCAAAGGTGATAGGCTTGGCTAGAGTTGGATTTGAGCAATATGGAAACCCTACCCACTAAGCCTTCTATAGAAGTACCACCTGAACTAGAGTTAAAGGCATTACTTACACGTCTAAAATATGCATATTTGGGTGATAATAATACATTACCTATCATAATTGTAGTTGATTTAGGTGAAGAGCATACAGCAACACTTGTTAAAGTCCTCAAACGATTCAAAGAGGCTATTGGATAGACAATTGCAATTATTATTGGCATACCTCCTGGGCTTTACTCACAAAAGATTCAACTCGTTAAAGATTATAAACCAAGTGTTGAACATCAGAGGTGGTTAAATCCTCTAATGCAAGAAGTAGTTCAGAAAGAGATCGTCAAGTTGTTAGATGTAGGGGTCATCTACCCTATTGCAGATAGTGAATGGTTGATCCCCATCCAATGTGTCTGTTGCCGAATGAAAAGAATGAGTTAATCCTAATGTAACCAGTTACTGGATGGAGAGTGTGGATGGACTACCAAAAATTGAATGCTTCCACTAAGAAAGACCATTTCCCAATGCCATTCATAGATCAAATGCTTGTTAGACTTGCAGAGAAAGGTTTGTATTGTTTCCTTGATGGTTATTCTGGTTATAACCAAATTGCATTGCACCTGAAGATCAAGAGAAGTCCAATTTTTACATGTCCGTATGACACCTTTGCATTTAAGAGAATGTCATTTGGGTTATGTAATGCTCCAACAACATTTCAAAGATGTATGATGTCCATTTTCTCTGATATGGTAGAAAGCACTATTGAAGTGTTCATGGATGATTTTAGTGTAGTGGGTCAATCTTTTGAAGAATGTCTGTTGCACTTGAGTGGTGTATTGGAAAGATATGTTGATAGTCACCTAGTGTTGAATTGGGAGAAATGTCACTTTATGGTCAAAGAAGTCATGGTGCTTGGTCATAGAATTTCAGGAAAGGGAGTTAAGGTTGACAAAGAAAAAATTGAGGTTATAGAGAAAGTCCGCCACAAATTTCTAGGAAAGGTATCTTGAGCTTCTTGGGCCATGCTAGGTTCTGCCGCCTTTTTATAAAGGATTTTTCAAAAATCTCACAATCCTTATGCACGTTGTTAGAGAAGGATGCAAAATTTGTGTTCAATGATCATCCATGAATGCCTTAGAAGAATTGAAGAGAAAGTTGACCTCAGTACCTATCATTGTAGCTGCAAATTGGTCAACAACCCTTTGAACTAATTTGTGATCCAATTTTTGTTGCATTAGGTGTATTGCTGGGGCAACGTATGGAGAAGATAATGCATCCCATCTATTAGGTAAGCAAAGCACTAAATGTGGCCGAAAAAACTTATTCAGTGATCGAACAAGAATTGCTTGTCGAAGTTTTTGCTTTAGAAAAATTCCTATCATACTTGTTGGGGGCTAAGGTGATTGTACACATAGACTATGTGACTCTCAAACATCTGATGGCCAAGAAGGTTGCAAAATAAAGATTGATCAGATTCATACTTCTTTTGCAAGTGTTTAACTTTGATATGATTGACAGAAAGGGGTCTGAGAATCAAGTAGCAAATTATCTCTCTAGGTTGGAAGATGAAACTATGGTGATATTTGATGACGATCATGACATAAATGACTCATTCCATGATGAGAGAGTGTTGGTGGCCTCACTTGATCTTACACCTTGGTTTGCAGACTATGCTAACTATTTAGTAAGTGACATAGTACCTCCTAACTTGAACAACCATCAACATCGCAATTTATGCATTATGTAAAGAAGTTCTTCTGGGATGAGCCATATCTATTTTGTATTTGTACAGATAGCATCATCCGTCGATGTGTTCTAGAAGTGGAAATGATGAGCATTTTTGAAGCATGCCACTCTTCATTGGTGGTGTCCATTATAGTGGAGCTTGAACGACTTACAAAGTGTTGTAGTATGGCTACTATTGGCCGACTATACATCAAGATGTCTATGATTATGTACAGTCTTGGGATAGATGCCAAAGAGAGGGTTGAGTGTCGTGAAGGCACACACTGTGTCTGAATCCTATTTTGGTTATAGAACTATTCGATGTTTGGGGCATTTATTTTATGGGACACTTTATTAGTTGTCATGATAATAAATATATTCTGCTTGCAGTTGATTATTTCTCTATGAGGGTGGAAGCCATAGCTCTATTGAACAGTGAGGGTAAGAGTGTCACAGTGTTTCTCCGAGTAAGAAGTTTTTCTAGGTTTGATATGCTCAAGCAACTATTAGTTATGGAGGTTCTCATTTTTGCAACAGACTATTCAAAGCTCTCCTTGAAAGATATGATGTGAAGCACCATTTGTTAAACCCGTATCATCCCCAAACCAGTGGGCAAGTGGAGGTATCAAATAAGGAAATAAAGCAAATCTTATCTAAAATGGTGAATGGGAATCACACCAATTAGTCAAGGAAGCTGGATGATGCTTTATGGGCCTACCGAACTGCCTTCAAAATGCCTATCGGAATGTCCCTTTGTCAACTGGTGTTTGGGAATACCTGTCACCAGTTGATTGAACTTGAGCACAAGGCATTGAAAGAAGATGAATCTAGATTGGCATGAAGCTACAACTTCTAGATTGATGCAAGTGAATGAGCTTGATGAATTTAGAGTACAAGCATATTAGAGCTCTGTCGTGTACAACCTGTGAATGAAAGTTCAGCATGATCGCAGAATTGATGATTGCCAATTTGCTCCAGGAGACATGCTATTGCTTTACAACTCCAGTTAAGGTGGTGTCCTGGAAAACTCAAATCTAGGTGGATAGGGCCCTTCAGAGTAGTGCACATTTTTAGTCATGGAACCATTGAGCTAGAAAGAATGGATGGTACAACTTTCAAAGTGAATGGTTAGAGGGTCAAATGGTACATGGGTGATATAGAAGAAATCAAGACAGTGGAAGATTGGGATCTTGTTGAAGTATAACCACAAAAGCTTTCTATCGTGCCGCGACAATAAATCAGGTGCTTCCTGGGAGGCAACCCAAGGTATTCCCCTTGCACCCTTTCTATTTGTTTTTACTTTGAGGACAAAGTATCCTATTTTGGTTGTGGGAAGTTATGGATTAAGGTGAAGTCTGAGCAGCATCAAGTCTATAACTTCCCCTATTTTTGATCCTAAGGTTTTCTTGTCGTGCTTCTTTTTTCTTTTGGATGTTTAATTTTCTATTGAATCGGCATGTTTAGGTATTGTAGATAATGTGTAAATTCATAGTAGTATTATTTGTTGTCATATACATAATTTTCAGATGTCTTTTTAATGTTTTGATAAAATAAATTTGGTACCCTCAAAATTTTTGAGGTTCTGGTTATTGATGCATTCATATATTTTTGAGTATCTCGTAATGTTTGTTCTGATATTATTAAGGTAAGCTGAGACTAAAAGCATGACTGCGAGTCTATACTTGATTGTGGATGTACTTGTCATATGTGTTGTGATCTTATTTTGCTGAATTTATGCACCTTGTATGGAACCAGAACTTGCCTTGTTATTCTAAGATTGGTTTGGTAATGTGGTGTATATGGAAAGGATTTTAGGCCTTTGTTATTTGATTGAAAGAACTTTTGGCCTAAATGACCCACCAAATAAGTGAGTGAATCCCTTATTCCAAAATTTGAGCTTCTCATGTACTCATTCTTTCTTGACACTCTGCTGACTTAACCTTGTTTGATGAAATACCTTGATATTGACCCTAGTCTATCCTTTAACATATGAACCTTGATTGAGGACAAAGGCTAAGTTGACGGTGCCTACAGTTGGTGGCCGTGGTTTGAGGCATAGATATTGTTTACTTCACCTGAGGGTGGCCCTTATTGTGGTAAAGTAATAATAATAATGTGGTTAGTTGGGAAATTGAGAAAGAAATGAAAAAGCATGAACCAAGTGAAGAAAATAAATAAAAAAGTCCCTTGAGTAGAGAAAAAGTAGCAAAAATAAGTTTGAAATCGAGGTACAGCTGAAAAAGAGAAACAAAGCACTCGAGAAAAGTTCAAAATAGGAGAATAAGGGTGGATTGATTAAAAAGGGCTGGATTATTAAAGTAAAAAGTGTTGGTAAACATGGTTCAAGGATAGCTTTTAGTCACCACTTGCCCAAAATATCATACCAAAGCACCCTGAACCTATGTTACAAGCCTATCGGTCCTAAAGTGATCTACCTCCACTTTATCAGCAAGCCATAAGATGAGTATAGAAGCAAGCCTATGGTATTAATCAGTATGTATTGAATTTCAATTGTTAGAGTGAGAATGCTTCCTCAGTCCCTAAGTTCTAAATGCTTTTGAGTATGTATGAGGGACTTCTTTCCAGTGAGTACAATTGAACTATTTGACTAGCATAAGACTATATTGTGATTGTGGACGATTGCTGGTCCTCAACGTTTCATAGTTGGATTTCCAAGTATCTCACTATGTTCTTGTTTGCTTAATATCTTTGCAATCCTATTTTGAAAATAGTAGATAGGTACCTGAATCAAAGGAGTTGTGGTATATGCCATTAGTATAGCTACTATGTATTTCTCTTTGTCTACAAAGATTGAGTCATCACTTGAGGACAAGCAATAATTCTAAGTTGAGAGTGTTGATATGCTGTCAAAATACAACACATTTGATGCCTAAAACATGGGATTTGGAGTGTACTTAATGCGACCTTTTATGGATTTTATGTGTTTTTATTTTCTTCTTGCAGAAAAATTAGGTCGGCATGATTTTGAAGAGAAGTTATAGATTTTGCTGAAGCTTAGGACATACGAGGACACTTAGGAGTCATAGCCCATGCTACAAGTCATAGGTGTGTGTCGTAGCAAGAATCAAAGACCAAAAAGTGGGAAATCCGCTAAGTGGAGGTTACCCCTACAAGACCATCCTACAGCTCACATAGGTAGACTCGTAGAAGGAATTAAAGAGCAAAAATGTTAGACCAAAAACTGAAGACCAAGACTACGCGAGGAACATACAATCATAGCTCAAGCAAAGACTCGTACTATGGTTTGTATCATTTTAGTCCAAGATGCCAAGAACTTGATACGAGACCCCGATTACGACTCATAGGTCATCCTACAAGTCGTACTAGCAAGATTATCAGCTGTCTTTTCTGTATAAATTCTAACATTATTTTGTAAATACAACATATAGTTTAAGTTAGAGTTTTAGAAGTGAGTTGGGCTAGGAGACATTTTACAATCGTCTTTTGAATGCTTTCTTAGTTTTTTAGATTAGTTTATTGTTTTCTCTTGGAAAACCAATTTTAGGGATTGTAAATCTTGCCTTGTACTCATTGTTGATCAATTAAGGTTGTGGGTTTGAAACTTTTGGTGCCTACTTTCTTCATTGTTGTTGGTAAAACTCTTATTTATGTATTGTATGTGAATTTTTGCTTGTTTTGCCTTAACCATAAGTAGCTAAACACCCACAACTTGGGGTTGTGGGAATCATGGGTAGTTGAATTGAGATAACCTAGTTCTATTGCATTTCTGTGATTTGGGTTTTGCATGCATTGTCTATTTACCTTCATTATGATCATTGTTTGGTGGTGGCCAACACCAAACCCTACCTACTATAACATTCCTGACCAAGGTAGTGATGAATAAGAAAAGGGAAGTAGATGACAGCATTCGCTTGATGTATTCTTATCTAATAAATCGAACATGACAAAGGGGTGTTTGACTGGGACAATTGGTAACCATTAGTCGGCACACCATGGTTGCTGACTACTCGCCATGGTAAAATTTGACCTTCTCCTTCACAAAAGGGATGGAAGAACCTAAGTTACCATCCTATATGCTAATCTTAAATTGCAGTTATGTTACTTAGGGTAGCGTTGTCAATGAGCCATGGGGAAACAATTACTAAGTTAACCCTAAAATTTCCTGCCTAGTAGTATAGTCGTAATTTTACATTTTTTTTAATCACAACCCCCCCCCCATTTAGAGATTTTAGTTATTGATGCTTGAAATGATTAGTACTGAAGTCTTGTAGTCAAGCTCTATCTTCTTTGTGGATTCGACCCTAACCTTCGGTTAGGTTAATTGCTGACAACAACCACTTTCTTATTCGAGCATGAACATCAGATGTCAATTTTGCATTTCGATTATGTTGCCTATCTCTTGTTTTATTTTATCCTACATACTTAGTACATTCAAACATTCTAACGCATACTCAATTCCTACATTATGTTACCATCTAGGGATCAGAGCTCCATTTGGCCATCATCATTCTCCACGTGGCTAGTGGTATCTATTCAAGCTAGTTGGTGAGTCCTCCGTTCAGAGGGAAATGTCTTTGAACTTATGCTATATATTAAGACTCTTACTCTCTTTCTTTGATATATGTTGACTATGAGGGTCAGCCCGGTTGCTTGTCTTGGTCTCGCTAAGTATCTATGCAGTAGAGGTGTTGTTGGACATGATGTGTAATTATGTTATGAGCCTTGACTCACTTGTCTCTTGATTTTTATATTATGAAAGCTTCCCTTTACCCATTTTTCCCTAATTTATATTCTTTTAATGCTATTCAATTGCTTCCGCGATCAAGGATGTGTAATAATATTTTAAGAGGCTTTCTAGGGGTTCCTTTGAGGTCTCCATGCGCCGTGTCACATCTAGGACCTAGTTTTGATCATGAAAAACTTTGTATCAAAGCACTAGGTTGTTAGATCCTCGGCATCCAGCACACCATAATGATTAGAGTCTTATTCATGGTTATGTTGTGCACCACAACTATGATTAATAGATTATGAGGCGTTTTGGGAAATGTTTCCCTTCTTCATGGTCAATGTCGTACTATAGAGTTGAGATAAGGTCTTCTACACCAACCTAATGATTGTTCTTTGATATGCTAGAATATGTCTTACACAAGAGGAAGAAGAACCTGCACTCCCGAGGAACAATCGGCTCCTCCCTCTCCTCAAGATAGGGGACCGGTTCATGAAGAGTTCCGAGATGCTCTCACTTTACTAGCTCAAGTTATGGCTAATCAAGTCAACCAAGGGGCCCAAAACCCTCAAGCTCCTAATCTTGCATCTCGAGTTAAGGACTTCATGAGGATGAATTCGCCGGAGTTCTATGGTTCTAAACTGGACGAGGACCCTCAAGAGTTCATTGATGAGGTTTATAAAGTGTTGGCTATCGTAGGTGTGAGATCCGAAGAGAAGGCAGATTTGGCGGCTTACCAACTTAAGGGGGTGACACAAATATGGTTCACTAAATGGAAGGAAGAGAAGGGCAACAATAATGTGGTGTTATGGGAGGAGTTTAAGGTGGCTTTTCTTAACTTGTTCTTCCCTCTTGAGCTTAGGGAGGCCAAGATGATAGAGTTCATGAATTTGAAACAAGTGTTAATGAGTGTGAGAGAGTATGCCCTCAAGTTCAACCAACTTTCCAAATAATGCTCCCCATATGGTGGTCGATCCGAGTTCGAGAATGAATAAGTTTATAATGGTATATCTAATTTGGTGAACGAGGATTATCAGTTCACAATATTAATTGGACACATGGATTTGTCTCACTTGATGACTTTTGTTGAGCAAGTGGAGGAGGAAAAGATGAGAAAGTGAAGGAGTAGAGATGCCAAGAGGGCTCGTGGTGAAGGAAAGTTCCAATGTCCCAAAGGTCGTGGTGGTGTGGTACATTATGCTAGGTGCCCAAAATGTGATAGATGCCATGATGACCCATGCTTGAAGAAGACCAATGCTTGTTCTTGTCTTGGGGAGATGGGTCACAAGATAATAGATTGTTCTCATAAGCGCAACAAGGGCAAAGGTGGCGATATTGATCAAGAAGATGCTCTAAGATGTAATCAGTTGTACGCTCTTCCATGAAAGCAAGAAGGGTATGAGGTGCCCGATGATGCTGCCGATAAGTCAAGGTTTTCCTTAATTTTATTATGTATTTTTTGATGGTTCCGGGGGTCTCTATTTCTTCAATTATCAATTTTCTTTCTAATGAGATTTGGTTGTGAGTCTATTGGTGCTAGAAGAGCTTATAAGGGTTACTCCGTGGTTTTATTGCATAATGTCTTGTCTTGTGATTTTGGTTGAATTTAGTTAGATGGGTTGGAGGTCTTGTGGTGGCTTGGCTACTTGCATATCATGCTTCCAATAAGTGTAGTACCCATAAGGTTGTAATGTGATTTTTAAGGATGGACAATCTATTTGGTCAACTATAATGGTCTAGTCACTTCCTATGATTGATTGTGGTTTAGGATTAGTCCCCAAGTGAGGATGAGGGTAGGTGATATCCCTAAGCGTTCTTCCAAACTAAGAGTGTGCATTTTTGAGTATAGGTGGAGTTTTTTGGTTGACTTGTGCACAAGATATGTTTATAGGTTTCATGAATAGGGTATCAAAACCCTACCTTGACATCTTTATGGTGGCCTCTAGTGGTAAAGCATTGATTTATTTAGGTCTTGTGAATCACTTAGGGGTAGTGCTGCAACTCCTGGGGGGTAAGATGTGGTTTGCTAAATGTGATATGTGTGAATTGAGGATAACAAGAAAGTGGTTAGAACTCCTTAAGGATTATGATATGAGTGTGCATCATTACTCAGTAAGGCTAATGTGGTGGTCGATGCATTAAATAGGGTGCGTATGCGTAACCTAGCATATGTTGATGGTGGTGGTAAAGGGCTAACGAAAGAGGTCCATCATTTGGCTAGATTGTGAGTTAGAATGGAGGAAGTTGAGAGTGGTACTGTGAGTACGTGATGGTTATAAATCTTCTTTGGTTAAAGAAGTCTAGTTTAGGTAAGACCTTGTTTCCGCCTTATTAGAGTTGGAAGTTTTGAGTGAAAAGGAAGGTAGAGTGGAGGTTGTCTCCTAAGAGGGAGATGGTGGTTTATGGTACCAAAAGGACTATGTGCATTAAGGTTGGCAATTGGGTTAAGGTTTGTAGGTCCTTAGAGGGTTTAGAGGAGAAATTGGTAAGGTTTCATAAGGATAGGAATTTCCTAATGTTTTCAGATATGGTTCGTCTGATTCGCCAGGTTTCTAGGTTGAGGGGATGTATTTGAGACTCTAGTGCTATAGAACTCATTGAGCTTGTGGGTGTTGTGGAGGATAAATTAGCTTAGGAGAAGGTCCCTGTGGAGGTATTGGACGGATGGGTGGATAAGTTTATTGATAAAGATGTGGTATTGGTCATGACATTTTGGAAGAATCGTCGAGTCGAAAGTGTCTCTTAGGCAGCCTGAGTGGGCATGGAGAAGAAATATCCGTATCTTTTTCACTCTATTCAAGCCCAAGATGGCAACTGGTACCTTCATGTGATTTCAAGTCTTAAGTTCAGCCCTCAAGTCATTACATGCATTCATGTTTAAATTAACAAGTTCATGACGCTTTTACACTTATGTTGAGAATTTTAAAATGATGTTTAAGTGCATTGTTAAGTGTAGGCAGAAATTATCTTGTTTACGGCTCTTGTATACCTTTCTTTGACATTCGGGGATGAATGTTCAAAAGGGTGAGATATTGAAATGACCCCAAAAAGTGCCTGAAAATGTGCCTCAAAGTGCCCGGAATCGTAACTCCCATATATCTCAAAACCCATGTGTGATATCAAAAATTCGACTTCATATTCTTATTCATGTCATGACCCAAGCCTAGAGCTTAGACGTGACACGGCGCAAGGTGAACCCAAAGGAACTACAGGCAATTCCCTTAGAACATCATTTTACATCCTTAGTCGTGGAAGCAATAAAATAAGCATAAAGAGATAATAAAGCAGGAAAATCGGGGTGAAGGGAAAGCACATTCATATCATAGACATCAAGAACAATAGAGTCAAGGCTCTTCGCATAAATGTATAGCATGTACAACAAACACCTCTAATCTATAGAAAAGAGCGGGGCCAAGACAAAGCAACCGGGCTCACACTCATAGTCAAAATAGAAATAAAGCAAAGTGTCTTAATACATGATAAAAGAAACATATACTGAGGTCCCTGAACTGGAGGACTCACCAAAAAACTTGAGTAGTACTGAGGAGGAGGAGGAGGATCAACTTGGTCAATAGTCCCTACATGGTGATATCATGTAGGAAAGAGTATGCATTAGTATGCTCGAATGTTCTAAGTATGTAGGATGCACTGCAACAAGAATTAGGCATCATAGTCAAAATGCTTTAAAATAGGCAATAGGCATAATATAACAATATGGCATGTATGATTAATGCAATACCATATGTGTAGAAGAGACCAAGATAGATTTTCAAGGTACAAACCCCTTGGTTGGTTGATGATAGTTTCACCCCATCACCCTTGGCGGTATGGTACAGACCCCTCACATGGTTGATGATAATCACACTTATCACCATGGAGGTGAAGTGCAAACCCCTCACATGGTTGATGAGTACAAACTCAGACATCGGTTACCCGGGCTCTTGTTCCCCCAGATCGGGTATGGTCTAATACAACACTTTATATAGAGTATATCATATAAATAAGCTCATTTAATCATTATATAGTCAATTATATCATATCTCATGCTTTGGACCTTCAACTCCTCACGAAACCATATCCAGACATTTTATCAAACACCTAGAGGGTGTGTAATACTAATACAAAACCATTAAATATGGAGATGAAATAATATGAGAAAATCCATTGTAAAACCATCAATCAACACCTTTCAATACCATCAAGTATGATACATAAAAAATCCTCCTCAAATATTACAATAGATCAAAGATTTATAGCTCAATACGTTGCACAATAGTCATAATTTCACATAGCTTTAACATTATGTGCAGTGAATTTTATAATGAGCAAGACTCATTTGTAAATAAACTTTAAATCATGCAATTTGAGTAAAAGGAGGCTTAGGTATCATGGGTGAAAGGAACTCATGAAGGAAACTAACATACCTTAGCTTGGAGATGAACTTGGTGAAGATTGGAGATGGAGACATAAAGCTTGGAGAAGAACCTTGAAGGAAAACCTTAGTTTCGGGTGAGGGTTTGAGACTTGAATTTGGGAGTAAAAGATATAGCTAAGTTTTGGAGTGAGTATTAGGAAATGTTAAGGATTATATGAGCGTTGAATATGACTAAGTATAGGTAAAAACACGTTTGGGAACTTTTAGGCCCAAGACCTAAAGGTCTTGGACCATACAGAAAATCACTAACAGAAAATACACCTCTCCGCATCACGGAGAGGACACAGAGATAACTTCTCTTCATCTGCGCGCCCTTGGTACGTTGCGCCAGGGGCACGGAATACTCACTGGAATTTGTCACTTGAAAAATTATAATTGCTAACTTTTGCTCTTAAATCGGGGTTAGACCCTTTTTCCCCTAGTTTTGACCTGCTGAACAAGAGTATGAAGTCAGACTTTTGATATCATGAAGCACATTTTCAGGAACTTTTTGAGGTCATTTTGATATCTCCCCCTTGGAAACATTCGTCCCTAAATGTAAAAGAGACGTACAAGATAGGAACGATCATAAACAAATTAGCCCCAATAAGAGTGAAACATTACATTTAAAACACCATTCACAAAATCTCAACATAAGTGTAAAATCATCATAAAGTTGCCAACATAAACATGAATGCATCTGAATAACATAGTGGCTGAGATACAAGACTTGAAACCTGATGTGCCGTCAAATTACATCACATTTACTACCTAAAATAAGAGATTTTGTGAGTTCTTAAAGCGAATTTTTAGTGTTTTGATGTGTTCTTGTCTTAATCTTGCAGAAACATTTTGTTGGCATGACTTTGAAGAAAAGTTGCAAATTTTGCAAAAGCATAGGCTATACGAGCCCTCCTACAAGTTATAGCTCACACTATGAGTCAGAGGTTGTGTCGTAGCAAGAATCAAACACCAAAAATCAGAAATCTGCCAAGTGAAGACTACACTATGAGCCTAGCTTATGAGTTGTAAAACACACCCCTACTCATATAGGTGATTTTGTAGTAAGAATCAGAGAGCCAAAATGTTGGACCAAAAACTGTAGGCCAAGACTACAAGACCAACATATGAGTCATATCTCGAGTAACGAGTCGTACCTATGGGTTGTACTAGTTCAATCTAAGATTCCAAGAACCTGATACAAAACTGAGACTATGACTCATAGGCCAAGCTACGTGTCATAACTGCGGAATTTATCAAATGTCAGCTGTCTTCTCTGCATAATTCCTAGGGTTATTTTGTAAAGACTATAAATAGTTTATGTTAGGTTTTTGAAGGAGGGCGAACAATAGACATTTCTCCATTACATTCTGAAGCTTTTCTTAGATTTTTAGTGTAGATTATTGTTCTCTTTGGGAAACTCATTTTGGGGATTGCAAATCTTGCTTTGTACATATTGTTGATCAATCAAGCTTGTGGGTTTGCAACTTGTGGTTCTTATCTCCTCCATGGTTATTGGTGAAACTCTTAACTATGTCTATTATGTGCAGTTTTGTGTGTTTTATCTTAGTCATGAATAGCTAAACACCCACAACTTGGGGTTGTGGGAACCATGGGTAGTTGACTTGAGATGACCTAGGTTTTCTGCATGTTTATGATTGGGGTTTTACATGTATTGTTTATTTCTCTTCATGATTAATGTTGTTTTGTGGTGGCCAACACCAAAACTTAGCTACTATCGTGATCCCAACCACTGTAGTGATGAAAAAAGGGAACTAGATGACATGATTCATTTGATGTTTTCTCTTCTAATCGAACAATCCTAACCAAGGGGAGGTTGACTGGGACAATAGGTAAGGTTAGTTGGCACACAATGGTGGCCGACAAAGTGCCATGGTGAAATTCGACCTTCACCTTCATAAGAAGGCTAAAAGAACCTAAGTTACCATCCTGCATGCAATTCACCTGTCAAAGTTATGTTACATAGGGTAATTGAGTCAACAAGCCATGGGGAACACAATTCCCAAGTTGTTCCCAAAATTGACCATTTTTCCGAATTTTGATTAGTGTTTATTTTAAGTTGTCTTTGAATCACAACAAAACGTCACTCTTATGTAGAGATTGTAGTTATAGAAAATATAAATCATTAGTAGTGAAATTTTATAGTGAAGCCATGTATTCCCCATGGATTCGACCCTAACCTCGGTTAAGTTACTGATAGTGACCGCTTTCTTATTGGAGTGTGACCATCATCAAAATTATGGTGTTGTTGCTGGGGAATATGACTAGGTTTTGAATTGAATTCAGTATTAGTTAGTTCTAGTATTGATTTCTAGAGTCTCTTGTACTTTACTTTTGTTTTGCTTTTGTTGTTTGATTTCTTTTGCAGGGTATACTAGGTTGTATGCCCAACACAAGGAGCCAAGGCAATCCCTTAGCTCCACTAAATTTGGAGATCCATTGACAACCAAGAAGGATGGCTCGAGTGAATGAGGACATTAAGGTTGAGGAGTATTATAACACCCCTCACCTTACAATATTGGCACAATACAAATAAAACATGACATGGTTTGCCAAATTGACGCTAAATTTTAAAAGTGTTTGAATCTCACGTTAATGGGCTATAAGGGCATCTAACGCTTAATAGGGTCGAGTGTATATATATTTTGTGTCGAATTGAAATTACGGCCTTAAAATGAAGTAAGAGAATTGGGGTGCTTGTAGGACTTAGAAGCTAGCAGGTGAGTCACCTACTTGCTTAGCTTAAATTTGTTAGTTAAATGGAGACGAGGCGGGACGTCGAATTTGTCCACGTTCAATTATGAATAAAGTCCGTGTCAAAGTGGTAACTCTGGCCCATGTCTTAGCATCATAAATGGGCTACATTATTAGATGAAGAAGTGTAATAAAAAGGGCCCAAAGACATCACAAAGCACTTAACAAATTAGGCCAACCCAATACTCTAGGTAGTCCAATATCATAAAAACGATCACCCGGACAGCAAGCTTTCAACTATTGACGCAAGGACTTTTCTTCAAACTTTTCAATTATAAACGTATTTTCTAACAACCATTCTTATGTACGTGTCATGTACATCTTACATTCCGATCCTTAATAGTCCTAAAACAGCCCACAAGGCACAACAAATAATAATTCTTCACAACATACAAACAAGCGGCATAACGGTACATCCTTTCACCACACTTCGACGCCAAAAATCCCAAACTTGTTTTAACTTTTCCTAAATTGTTTCCAACACTTTTACCTCATAAAACCAGTGTTCATATAGTCCAAAAATAGTCCCAAAATAGGTTAAGGTCGTGCAACAACATATTATAATTTTCAGCTTTCAAGTTCATTTTAAAAGTGAAACTACAACATTGTACAACAACTCATCTTTGTGGACCGTAAAAGTGGTGCAGCGGCTTAATTCCATGACTAACAACCTAAATATTGTTATAATATAAGCCTTACTTCATATTTCATCCAACCAAATTAGAAGAAAATCCTCTTGAACAACAAGAAACGTTCACAACAATACTTAGGACACATGTTGTCCAGAATTTCCAGCTTAACATAATAGCATATACTTCTTGTTTTACATGAAGAAACCATATTAGCAACATCTATAACTTCAACTATGTTAAGAAAATCAAAGTCTCTTTATAATAAAGTCTAAAAACCATATAGAAGTCACAAAAATAAAAGACAAGTGTGCAAAAACTTTCTGGACACAAGCTGTCCAAAATTTCCAGCAGATTTCCAGATTCACATACTATCACATACTTCTTGTTTTTCATGAATAAATCATACTATCAATATCTATAACTTCAACCATAATAAGAACATCAAAGTCTCTTCAGAATAAAGTCCAAAAAAACCATATAGAATTCACCAAAATAAAAGGCAAGTGTGCAGTAACTTTCTGGGCACAAGCTGTCCAGAATTTCCAGCAAATTTCCAGCAAAGATTCTATCATGTACTTCTTATTTTACATGAAGAAATAATACTAAATACACAACTATAATTGCTTACCTTTGCCTTATAGGATCTGTACTCCCTTCAAAATCCTTAGAGAATGAGTTTGCAGATTGGTGAAGTGAAATATAGAGAGGACAAAACACTTTAACAAAGCTGAAACTTTATTTCCTAGTGGAAAGAATAAGTGTTGCACTTAGTCAATTTTTAAGGATCAGATTGGCCAACTTTGTCTTCCACTTTTGATCTGATAATGACACCCATTAATAGTCAATTATTGCAACATCTTATCCTACAAAATTGGGCACAATTGTGTCTCAAATGTGATAGACCTATGCTGCCAATTTCCAGCTTTCTTCTTAGTTGGTTTTGGGTCCAAATGGCCAAGTTGTTTGTAGAGTACTTATGAAGTTTTTAAACTCTTCTTGGACTGAAAACAAGGTCCATTTATGATACTAAAATATGGCCCAAAATTACAACCTTAACAAGGAATTTATTCATAACCGAACTTGAACAATTTTCGGTGTTGAGCCTCGCTTTCGATTGGCTATCAATTATAAGTACGTGACTCTCCTACTAAATTATTAAGTCAT